>DVQP01002477.1:0-12519 GCA_018231745.1 Danaus eresimus
TATATATCATATATATCATATATATTACCGTCATTAACGATGTGTGTTTTAAAAGCGAAGGTCTCGTCATCAAGAACCTTGACTCGTGAGTTGCCAGCGTCTAGAACGTAGATCTCTCGACGTTTTGAACACCTGGAACATTATAAGGAAATATAATTTATTTTTATTTCATTTTAGTCGACCTTCTTTCATGATAACATTCCTTTAAATATTTGTTATACAGTTTCGTTTTTGTAAACAAACTATTACTGACATGTTTCAGTCAAATAAAATGTAAAAGCATAATTGTTTAAAAAGAGACAAAAATATCTCTACATACAACCTAATTATAGCTTGAAACGGATAATGCGCCCGCACATCAGTTTGTGTGTCGAGGTACATATTATGCAGATATTACGTACCGTGAGCGTGGGTTTGTGTGTGTGTGTGTGTGTGTGTGTGCTGTACCTAGCCAATGCCACGGGCTGGTTGAGTTGTTCCTTCCCCGAGCCGCGCGCCCCCCACACTGTGAGCGGCGCGGCGTGCGTGGCGACGGCCGCGCGCAGCGGGGAGTCCCGCACACCCCGCGAGAACACCAACACACGGACACACACCGCCCCCGGACTCCATGGACGCATTGAGATCCTGTACAGCATCAGACATTAATTTTAGATATTCAGAGACAAGAGATAAAAAGTAGAGTTTAAACATCAATTTCATTCAGTAACATTAATTAAATTATTATAGACTTTATAGACTATGTTACTTTATTCTGGTCTAGACGATTAACGAAGAGAAAAGAATAATAAGCGGATAATTTATTTGCATTTAAACACTTGTGGTAATACTTATTTAGGAAACTGTTATCGTTCTTTCATACAATTTATATAGAAATTTAATTAGTACTAAAAACAATTACCTTTCATAACTACCTTATTCTGGTAAAGGGGCTGGTCGTGTATAAAGTACAGCCGACTGTCTACGGTCATAGGGTCACGTGTTACCCTTAAAGGCATCAAGGATATAAATACTAGACGTACCGATACAGGCCAGTATCAAGATCAGTAACCGTGCACGGTAGAGGCGAGTCGTCGAGGGTTGCAGCAGCTGTGACCGGATCCCCGCCAGTACTGCGAGCCTCGCCGTGGTAGTCCACAGTACGAAGAACCACCACCATCTCCAGACCGCATACACACGGGGACTCTACATATAATAGTTGTCTTTAGGCGAACTGATTATAAATGAAAGAACTGTCACAATCTCCAATCCAAATACACACGGGGTCTCTGAATATAGTGGTAAGTTAATTTAGTCGGATTTTAATATTAATCATGACCAAAACACGGAAACCATCACCTTCATATCGCATACAGATATAAAATCTAATGAGTTAAATTTGTTCATTTAACTTTAACATATCACATACATATATAAATATTGCTTTGAAGATAATTAAGGATTTTATTCTAAGAATATTCCTCAATACATGTATCATACCTAACTGAAGAGTACACAGGCCGGGGAAGGTTGTACTTGTGCGAACCCTTCCCAGTTCCGCCAAAGCCTCAGCAAATCTCTGCTGGGCGTCGTTATGCGCGAAGTCGACGGCTAAGAACGCGTTCTCTCTCGGCTCAGCCAGAGCGGATGCGTCTCCTAACCTCGCCCCCAAAGCGGCAGCTCGACTGCTCACTTCTCTGACCTCCACTTGCTGCTGAAGACCAGAACATTCTGCTTCCACCTGAAAACATACAGCTGGAAATTAGAATTTAATTCATATGCCTATATCAAATATATTTTAAAAAAGAAAATTTAATCAAAGTTCAATAAACATTTTTTTATAATTTAAATCAACTTACTTTAGCTTTCTCGGCATCGATCAACTTTAACTGTTCTTCGAGCAGCTTCCTCTTATGCGTCGCGGCAGCAGCTGCCGCTGATTTAAGCTCGTTGTGACGTTTGTCTAAGGCAGCTTTCAACTCGGTGAAATGTCTATCTATGGCTTCGTCAGCCGCGGTCGCAGCCGCCTCTAATCTTCTTAACTCACTCGCTACAGCTTCCCTCGCCGAGCCGAGCTTACTTAGGCACTCATTGGCTCTATATAGTAGTATTTCGGACATTCTCTTTAACGCTATAGAAAACGGCACGACTGTATGATCGCAGGGCGTGTCGCTGTGAGGTCCGTCAGCACAATGTCTGCAAAATACGCAATCACAGGTTTCACAGAACAGTAGCTCCCTACCGGGATGGGAACTGCACTGGGGTATGACTTCCCTTCTCTGTCTCGCCATCAAATCTAGCAACTGGTTGACGAGGAACGATGGAGGCAGTGCGGGTACTCCGCCGCGTGGTATTGTTATAAGTTCGCGGCATATAGGACATCTAAAACTACCCGCGTCTCTTGTCTGTGAGGCGGCTATTCGGGTGAGACAATGCAGGCAGACGGTGTGCGAACATGGCAGTAATTTTGGAGTATGCTCACCTCCGTCGTAAGTGCCTGTAAGGAATACAAATATTTTACAATAAAAAATATTCGTATAGCGATTATACAGTCTTCTAGTACTAAATAATGTCTACTGTGTCTGTGTGAGTGAATTGAAAGTAAATCCTGCCTTATAAGCAATGACGTGAAGTGTGATTTAAAATAAATGTGTACTAACATAAACAGGTGCCGCATGTGAGGAAGCTTTCGTTAAAATCCTCATAGTTGATGGACACCGTCTCGACGAGCGTGGAACTCATGCTCGCCATCCCGACCCCCAGCCGAGAACTAGCAACATTGGCAGAATGAAAAACACATGATACAAATCATTGTTTAGATGGTAACACTATGATTGTTAATGCTTCTTTAAATTTCTAAACACACGACTTGTATAAGATTGCCTTAAACAAAAATCACTAGTTCAAAAAATACAGAAAATAAAAAATACATTTTTATTTGAATGTTGTTCCTTTGTAGGGAGTGCTCTGACAAGTAAACAACAACAGTTAAATATTCTATTACACAGTAATGTTAAAGGAAATGAGATAAGTATTTTATAGTGAAGCAGGAAAAATTACACATAAAATATAATGAACAAATTTTTTGTTGGTACTATTTGTGATATGCTATTACATTTCTGGGGCATGTCATTTTAATTTTTTTATGTTTGTTTACATACAAAATTGTCTATTGTGAAGCAATACTTGATTTATCTGCATTTGATTGAAAATGTCCTGCATTTGAGAAGTTAAAATCTTGGTAACAGCTATAAGGACATTATTAAAAAAAATTACATTAACAAATTAATTTTTTTATTTCTTTAAATTCTTAATAATTACTTGCGGTAATTAATAACTTTTATGTCCCAATTAATTAAGTTATTCTCTAGACGAAATTCATATTTCTTCTGTTTTATCATATTTTTATTGAGGAAATTAAAATATAGACAATTGACCTTCTCATTTACTACTTATACCTTAAAAGTTATGATAGTTATTTCCTGCACTTTAATCACTGCATTAAATATAGAATATTAAATATAATTCTATTTTATATAACAAATCACACTGTTCATAAAAGTAATCATAATATATAACTATTCTACTGGTGATTGTTATTATAATGAATAACAATTTGAATCAAACATGAAATGTGCACATTCCTGAATTATAATTAATGTCACTCGTTTACCAAATGTGTGATAGTATGCATGGAGCAGTAACATATGATTCACCAATCATAGCAGATTGGTCATTATTTATTTCATTGGCTTCAATTGAATGATGTTTGTCGTAAATTTAGGCATTGTAATAAAAAAAAAACATACATTAATATGCATAAGTAGGTATTCTTGTTTGTTTTTTTTATTGAAATTGTTTGTGTTGTTATTGCATTGTATTATTATAGGTATAGCAATATAGTTTTCAATATAATTTTAATCAATCACTTCCAACTATAAGTGTTCTATGACTCACACATAGAATATGATGCAAATGGTAATACTTATATAAATCACTGTTATGTATTCTATGTAAGGTAATTCTATTCTTTGTCTTTTTATTAAGAATAATGAATGGACGTCTATGGTGTAACAGCACATTTATTACAGAAGCACGACATCCAAAGTAAAATTATCATGTATTCATGCTGTGCCATATTCTCATGAAAAAGTTGTTAAGATAACAGAATAAATTTTAATATATAAAAAAAATTCTGCATTATGTCATCAAACAAAATATAAATATCAAAGAAATTAAAAATCAATTATTTTAATATAAAAAACATGCTTTAGGTTGTCAATAAAGGATGGCAGTTATAATGGTTTAAGCATCATTATTATAAACAATATTATGAAATGCGATAGAGTGAAAGACAATAATACTCACAGGAAGGAACAACAATACATGGACGTAAATTCCAGGCACACTTCAGACAATTTATTTCATGATTTAAGTGATGAAAGCTCACCTTTAAACGCAATAGCAAACAAAATAGGGTCGAATTTTTATTATTAACGGGTATGAAGTATTCACGTAATACATTAAATTACCACGTTAACTAAATCAATGGTCGAACAGTTGCTTCAATCACTTATATGAGCAAGATGTTTCTGAATTAGTAAGTTACAAAATATAAAATAATATACATAAGTTAGTCTTTCATAATCGATCGATATTTTATGAAAAACTATTTTCATGACAAAGAATGATACATCAATTATACTTCCGTAACCTGTATAACATGACTGAATAAGTTTGTCTGATCAATTTATACAAAATATATTATTGCTACCACATTTTAAACTTTTTTATTTGAAATGGTTTTGTTTCCAAATATTTATCAAAACTATTTTGTGTCAACCATTACTATTCCAAACGTCAACTGACGAATTGTCAAACAACATGTTCAAAACAGACTACAGATTAATAATGTTATAATGAAGGTTCAAATAACAAACGAGGGTACATTTTGAAGATATATGGGGTGAAAAAAAAACTTGTTAAAGTAAATTTGGTAAATTAGGTTATAACTATTTACTATGATAGAAAATATTATATATATACATTATTATAAAAAATAATGGATATGATTCTGAAGCCTGGTTTCTAATATAAAATGCCACTTATAATTAAATAATACAATACCTGTTATAATTTTCAATTTTAAACTACAAAAACTCCTAGGAAGTACGTAACGAACTCTACAAGGTCATTGTAATATATTGAATTGTACGATGAGCTATTTTTGATGATACAGAGAACTAAAACAAAGTTATCTTTTGTTATCAAATAAATTTTGTAATGCAATCCGTTTATACAATGGGTGTCTTATTTAAAAATTTGAAGTTCAAAAACCATTGTTGTTGGAGGTCACTAAGGTAGATATTATTTATATCTAGTAGTTACGAAAACTTTCATTGAATTTTTAATAGTTTAGTGTAAAATTATGCATCTACGTAAAACTTTTAACTATTTACTATTATATAGTACATACATGCTTGTGTGTGTATATGTACAAATTGCGTCTGATTTGTGTTTAACACGTTTAAGATAAACACATTATACCGGTAGTAGAGATTTATTTTTAAATATGATCCCATTTTGTATATTCCATATATATATTTTTTATTCTTTTAGGTGTTACTCATCTAAATTAAAACCATTTACATCTGTACCAGGGTTGTCTTCTTTACCCATTTTGGGTCCCATTCATCATTTCCTTCCAGTGATAGGTAACAAAATGAATATCACAACTACATAATAATAAAAATTATATATTTTTTTTTTGATTTCATTATAGGATCAGTTGGTCCGAGACCGAATTTTTATGATCTAGCCAAAGTTTTACATGAGAAGTTTGGACCTATTGTTAAATTAGATGGAATTTTCTCTAGATCTTCAATGCTTATTTTATATGACCCAAAACATTTTGATCAGGTATTGAAAAAAACTAAATTTTCAACATTGTTTTTTTCTTTGTATGAATGTTGTTCAAATAAAAAAAAACAGCTTATTTTAATTTCAGATTTACAGATCGGAAGAGCCAATACCATCACGGCCAGGATTCGACACTTTAAATTACTATAGAAATAATTTGGAAAAATCTAAATATGAAGGAATACATAGTTTGACTACATCGTATGTATTGGAGAGTGTAAAATATAAAAATCACATTTTTAAGTAGCTAACATTAGATAAATATTTTAGTGATGGTGTCTATTGGCGGGAAACTCGTACTAAAGTTAATCCAGTATTACTAAAACCGAAGCTTGTGAAACTTTATTCGCCCTTATTGGAAGACATCGCTGAAGAAATGGTTCAAAGGTACGAGTTCGCAGATATAATAAATAATATTAAAGAGAATTAATTATTTGGATGATTAATATGGATATTTGATTCCAGAATTGAATATTTAAATAAAGATGCTAGATATATGCTGGAGAATTTTGATTTAGAAATAACAAAGTGGTCTTTAGAGTCCGTAGCCGTTATCGCGTTGGGCGCGAGGCTTGGATGTTTTCAAAACGATTTACCCGACAGTCACCCGGCGCGCATTCTAATAAAATGCTCGAAGGATATTTTAAATTTATCTTGGAAATTGGAATTCCGTCCCAGCATGTGGAAATACTTACCGACTAAAAATTTTAAAAACATTATAAAGGCGTTTGATTTACAATGGGAGTAAGTATATGATAGTTGTTTTAGTTTTATTAAGGTTTCTAATATACAGGTCATAAGACCCAAATGTGTATTTTAAGAAGTTGCATAAATTTTAGGGAATATCAACAATATATATCATCTTATATTTGATTTTTTTAGTACGAGTGTTGACTTCATCAGAGAGGCTGAGAAAAAAATAAAAGAGCGAGGTCATGATGTACCTGAAGAAGATAAAAGTATAATTGAAAAACTACTCAGCATAGATGAGAAAGTTGCTCTCGCTATGGGAAACGAAATGCTTCTAGCAGGAATTGATACAGTACATTAGACATATTTTATTATTATTAACAACTAAAATGGCGGTATTACGTGCAGTGTCCTAAAACAAACGCCTGTGAAAATAAAAAGTTTTCAAGGAACATTTAATCTGTAGTCTTAAATATAGTTAATGACATTTCAGGTTTCTTTTACAACTATTGGCCTATTATATTACCTGGCAAAATATCCTGAAGTACAAGAAAAATTACGCAAGGAAATTAATTCCACGGAGGCAAGTAAAAGATATCTCAAAGCTTGTTTGAAAGAGTCTTTGAGATTACACGCCGTTGTACCGGCCAACTTGAGAAGAACAACGAAAGAACATGTCGTGGCTGGTTACCTGATACCTAAAGGAGTAAGATTTCCTCTATAAGTTTATTATATTTTATTTATACCGTTAAAAAATCAATCCATGTAAATTATTGCCATATTTAAATATTATTTTTTAACTGTCAAATGTCAAAACATTCAATATATTCCAGATTGATGTGATAGCACCGAATGAATATCTTTCAAAGCTGGATGAAAATTATCCTCGAGCTAAGGAGTTTATACCAGAACGGTGGCTGGTTGAAAAGACTGATCCGTTATATTATGGAAATTGCCATCCGATGATAACATTGCCGTTTGGTTTTGGAGTAAGATCTTGTATTGGGAGAAGGATCGCAGAAATGGAAGTCGAGATCCTTGTTACGAAGCTCTTGAAAAATATGAAAGTTTCTTGGTATGGTCCACCGATACAAGTGGTGACGCGATTGATGAATTCATTTACGAAGCCGTTTTATTTTAAATTTGAAACTATTTCATAGCCCCATTAATTTGTTTGTCAATCAGCTGTTTTTATTACAAGTTACAAGAAGCGAATTATTATAATTAAACATTATTTGTGTAAAAATTATACATTATATTATAATGGTTTACGATACTTTGCTTGAATCCAAATTCTATACATTGTCAGCATTTTTCCTCTATTCACTTGCAGCCTTCTGTCTATTAAGTTTTGTTCTTCAGTAAATCCAGCACCTTTAAAAAGGTCTGATATTTCTTCCTGTGTAAAAAAGTATACCATAGTGTTATCCCCTCGGGCATAAAAGTTCTCTGATATGCAGCGTCCCGTTTTGAATCTTAATTGAGCAAGATCATATTTTCCATAATCCCGAAACACAACTAAACCTCCAGGCTTCAAATATTTGTAAATGTTGCCAATTACTACTTTCATTCTGTAAAATAAATATGTTAAACATAAAGTGGTTTATATTGATAATATAGCTGAAATAGCTGTTCAACCGGTAATATTTAATATATTATCACTTGATTATTTTTGTTGATAAAATTTTAAATTAGTTTATTTACAAAAAAGGAATGTAAATGTGAAATGATAATATGTAATTATAGTGACTAATGTGAATTAATTAATATTCAGAAATTAGTTCATTGCTCTTCTGGATCATAGGTACTATGGATACTAACATATATCAACATTGGACTATGAATATAAAAAAAAATTATTTCATTTTATTTTTTCCCCTAAGTATGTTTCTAATTTAAGTGTAACAACTTTTTACTGAACACATATGAAAGTTTATATGATAATTTGACATTTGTCTATCAGTTTGTTCAAGTTAAAATCTAGATTGGCAGGACAAATTTTACTTAGAGGTAGGAAATTTTGTAAAAGATAACTTCGGCTGTGTTTTAACCTACTTCAAAAATGAGGACATCCTTAATTAGACTACATGTGTTTTGTTATGCTAAAACTACTTAGATTGTCTAGATGGTTGTACAATAAAAAGTCTTTGTTATGATGTAGCTCCATGATCAACAATTCAGGATGGAGGGGTTTGCAAAAGTCAAATGAAACCTTATTAGGACTATAATGCATTTAAACAGAGGTTTTATATATCATATGTTTGCAGGCATGAAAAGTATTGAATAAAAATAATTTATAAAAAAACCTAGAAATAATATTTTAATCTTAGAGATTAGAAATACCAGTTGGTAAGATATGTAACTTACTTGCCAGGCTCAATAGCCGACAAAACGAAAATAAGAACAACAATATCTAATGAGTTTTCTTTGAATGGTATCTCCCATTCAGGTGCAGTGGCATCTAAGACAAACACCTCACACCTCTTCTTGTCATATAAATCACTTTGTCTCATAATGTCTATCGCCTTGGATGAGAAATCACAACCATATATAAATAGGTTTGGATCCTGGCTGTATTGGAGTATAGGAAATATAGTATTGCCGACCCCACAGCCAATTTCAAATATGTATCTTTTATTTTGGTTATCCCCATTGTTTGGTTGGTTGGTTTCATTTTTATTTTCATGTGATTGGTCACTAATTTGAGCTTTGGAGAACACCCTGACGGGAGCTGATGTGTTGTCTGGTGCTAATTCAGGGAATTCTGTGAATAACCAGTGACGGTCCTTGAAAAATCTGAAATAACCAATAATAACAATTAATACTGATATATGTATTAGAATCAAAAAAAACATGTAAAAAGTTATTTGTGACAGCTTTAAATTAGGACTGTAAAATTATAGAAAACATCAAAACTTTTTGTGAAACTCATTCTAAGAATAATAGCTTGCTGTTTAGAAATCATTTAAATATTAAAATACCTATTTTGGTGTATGTCATAAAAAGCATCCCAATGTTTATTAGCATTCTCTCCTAAGTCTTTAATATTTTCATCCGATAATTTTATAACAGAGTTCTGTTGGATTTTCTTTGCTGCTGCTTCTTCTTGTTCCGCATCCCACTGTACATTGTCCCTGAAAATCAATAAAGTCCTAAGTATTTAATATTTATTTGAAAAGACTAATATAATATTCATCTCCTTTTTTAAACTCAATTCATATCATAGTTCTAGAGATTAGTAAACAAAGGGAGCATTAACTCTGAAATCATCAATAATAATATATATAATGTATTAATTTTATTAATAATAATACCATGCATTGAATAAAAATATGTGTTCGGGATCAGATAAATATCGATTACCACCAGCGGGTTTTTTTCTATGCCTCGTAACTTCCAAGCTAGTTACACTTTTTTCAGGATATTCTTTTCTTTTACAAAATCGAATGCTAACTTTGAATACAGTACCAAGCGTTGTGTTTGAAGACCTCATCCACATTTTCTAGAAGTCTATTTCCAAACTGTGGTCTTTTATCAGTATTTTCCATGAATGTATTCTTGTTTTAATTTATAAGAAGATTAAAACATAACCTGCAAATTATTTACTAGAAAATGTCATTGCCAAAGGTCAGGTGGTAGATAAATGACAGTTCATGTTCATTAGACAGTTCAATTCATGACAGTTGTACGTTTATAAAGGGGATAGTGCTTTAAAAATTAAAGTAAGTAAACTTAACAATACGTAAACATTAAATTTCTTTACGAATATTATTTCATTGATTTTTTAAATCAGAAATATTAATACTTTTTATGTCAGTTAACCTTTACATTGAACTTTTTTATGCTTATGTAAACCTTTTTGAGATGATAAAATTGAAAGGTATTTGTGGGCTTAACGTAACTAAATATGTCGTTTTCTTATATTGGTCTGACGCAAAGATATTAAATATATAATATTAAATATTAATAATTTTTACCTTAGAAGTATATACTATAGTTGAGTATATTACAAAAAATAATAATTAAACGTTCTCTGGGAATTGACTGATTTCTTCATAAAACATAAAAAGGCAAGGGGAAACTGTAATAAAAACCACTTATTTATAAATAATTTTAAGTTTAAGTTTTTGCTAACTATGTAATGAATACACCCTGAACAGTTTGCATTATATGTATTCTGTACTATAAGAACGAGTTTCAATTTAAATGTGTACTTCACCGGTCATTTAAATCAGAACCTTTAGTTTTCTTGATTTGAGAAAAAAATGGAAAATATTCATGTCGAAATTATTATTATAGATAGTTAGATATAAAAATTTTGAAAGAATAGTCAAAAATTATAAGCCGGATTTCAGTATATGATTTAAAATCTTTTGTAAATACTTCTATTGTTTTAAAATATCAAAGTAAAAGACTTAATGAAATTAATGTAACACATATCACGATTTAGATTGAGGAGGACAAAAGCAACAATAGGAGTGATGTACAAGGTAAAGAAGGAAGCATGGAACTTAGGACCAAGCACAATTAGCTATTGTAGTATTTTCAGACAAAGACAAACTTGTAGAACGCCGGATCAATTGTAACAAAAAACACTAATTTAAAAATGTCCTCTAGATAATAAGAATCCTCACAACGTTATGTAATTTTAGTTATGTGACAATATAAATGTTTTTTATAGCAAAGTTTTTTTTAAAGTTTTACAAAGTATGACGATGATGAATGATTTATAAAAAAGAAAACCAATTTTCCTTTCAAACGTTCGTACGATCAGTCGTATAAACATTTATTAAACATATACCTAATGTTGTTGGCTTGTTATTGAATTCATTGTTATTGCTCCATAAACCACATTTGATACTGTTCTAAAAGCAAACGTCATAAAAACGATTCCCCGGGTCATTAACGACTTGCCGCAAACGGTATAAATGAAATTTATATCGAACCCTAAATAATAAAATTTTGCAAGATATAACAATTAAAAAACTAACTTAGCTGTATAATAAAATATCGATAATTCTTGTTTCTCTCTTTTTCTTCGTTCTCTCAACACTTTATTGGAATGTTTAATTTCAACGGTTTAAGACTCAAGTTTGATTAAAGCAAACACAATTCAATCTAAACAAATGTACTAGCATATTAGAGTAGAACTCTTATCATCATCTATCTAGAATCTATTTATTTTGGGTTTTTAAAATAAAAAATAGGATGTAAATATAATTAAAACGCATAATAAAATAAAATTAAACAAATCTTCTGTGACTGATACGAGCTTTTCTTAGAAATGATTTCAAGAATAATGTATACACGTAACCATTACATACTGTAATAAACTGAAACAATACGTTAGAACAAGTGTCAAAAAGCATATTATGATTTAATCACAATTAAGTTCACTGTCACTGTGTTTTGTATAGAGAATTAAACAGACGAACAATGTAAGTTTTTTTAGTTAGCTAATGTTGGAAGCGGTAATAAATGTATAAATTATGCTTTTCAACTTTTCTATAATATTAAAATTATTAATTGTAGCCCCCGATTACAATGACGCTTTTGTTATTTATAAAACTGTATCTTTGAGCCAGGAGTTTAAAGGAAACCTTGTTGTTAACGGAGTTGTGAACATTTGAATTTATCAACTTAGCCTGTGGTGCAGTGAGCGAACAGGTATCATGTGACAGTTCTGAAATCGACTGCATAACTTTCTCAAAGCTCTAAACTTGGTACATTTGCGCACAACTTATATAGCTACCACCATCCCCCTCAAGTTTTCTGCCTACACTTAACGTTTTGAACACAATTTAGAGAACTATATAATAAGCGTTTTCTTATTACGAAACTTTCAAAACTTTTATGTTGTCTTAATCATTAAAAAGATGTAATAAGATCTTAGATTTTCGCGAGACATTTAAATGAAACTCAAAAATTTTTTCG
>DVQP01002478.1:0-12519 GCA_018231745.1 Danaus eresimus
TATAATGAGTTATATTTTAATGAATACTCGCGAAAGTCTTAGATCTCGTTAGTTAAAGTTAAATTGCAACATATTACATTGTATATTGTTATTCTATCCATATTATATCTGTTCTTTATTTTACTTTAAAAACAAACAAGTTATCAAAGTAGCGCCCCATATAAAGGTAACAAAATGTTTTAAACTGAAAGGAAAGTGAAAGGAATCTATCAAACTTTAGAATCACAGATATATACAGAACGTAATATATAAGGATAAAAATAATTTAATAAAAAGCACCTTCAGCTGTTTTTTATTTATAGAGACTTTAAACTAAATGTAGAAATACATTATTACTTCAGTCATATTTTAAACACTCAATATGTTGACTAGAAAATTGGCGTTCGTTTCTAGACAGTTTGTAAAGTCGTGCATTTTATGTGAAAACTTGCAGACACGATGTGGCTGTTCCGACAAACTCGAGGACAAGTGCTAGGTACGTGACATCCTTTCATTTAGTGCCTAGAATTTTTGCCTAAAAACTTTCTTATAATAAGATTAAGTAATCACATAACAAGCTGACTGACAAGTATTTTAGTAGAATAAACCTATTTCAATTAATCTAATATGAAGTTATGTTAGACACACACACATTTCATTAAATCATTTCAATTAATCAATCATTTCATTTCAATTAATCTATTATGAGTTTGTGCTATGCAGTTTTCTAAAATAATTCTTCAATGAAAAATATGTAAGCTTGAAAATTTTCTTAAATATATTTTGTTTCTATTTTTTGATTTAAAATTGTTAAGCTCTGCAACCATGACTGTCCTAGTTATACTATACTAAAAGGTACTAATGATAAAATAATTATTTCATCTCAGAAAACAGTATTAATAATGAGGTGTTTGTGGATACAATATGTTACGAGCACATTTAGACATAGGGTCTATGGCAAACAATAAACAATTTGAGATTAGCTTGTTTGCCATGTCCCAATGAGTTATTCGATTACATGCTAAGGCCATTAGAGTTTGATCACATAGAAGGGGGAATTTAACCACAATAACGTTAACACACTATTGTTATTTTTTTTAGGATATTTTAAAGAAGAAATATTATATTTAGTACAGAAAGCTCCAATGGATTCGATTAACACAAAATACCCATTTATCTTTATACAGCAATTTCTTTGTACCACATATTAATACAAATACAATACAGCATAATGCTTATGAAAATGGTTCAACTTAAAATATGAACACATGAGGCTTTTTTATTCTCTATTGTAAGAACGCAGACATCATTAAATGGTTTCTTTATTCTTGGTGACTTTATAATCATTCAAAATATAAAATTTCTTTGTCATTTGACAACAATAAATTATTAAAACCTTATTTGTCATAAAAAATAAGTTTTTTAAGTGAACATAAATTTACTGACAGATATAGATATAGTTATGCTGCTGAAAGAGGTATATGCTACTTTTATTGAATTTTTTTTTTCATTAAACATAATTTCCATAAACAGCTTTGAAATGCTTTAATAATATACATATTTAAATGAGCTTATCTTGTAGCGACAAACAAAATTTTGGGTTAATAGGAGCAATTTTCTTATTCTAAAATAAAGTACCATTAAAAAATCACCTAATTATGATTTACTATACCATAAAGGTTTACTGCTTATGTAGCATTCAAAATGATATTTTGACTCTAAAAATCGAACCACTACTCAAAGATATAAGAAATTCTTATAATTTGTGGTTATTAGAAGTGATTTATAATAAGAAAAACGAAATAAAAAAAAATGCATTCACAATTTAAGTAACATTTATTCCGTCATAGACAAAAATAGTTTTCTTGATGTATAAACCGAAACAAGCGTAATAAAACGAAGAGTAGACAGCGTGAGATATAAACGTCGATCCTTAACGACTAATGTAAAAATAGTTTTTATGTATTTTATTTTATTAGTGCTAGGGGAAGTAGTATTTATTCAGCTTTGGAACATAAACAAAGGAACTTTCGTATGTTCTGTATTATATATATTTTTTAAAGGAAATAATTGTCCTGTAATGGTATTATTTCCGATATGTATGTATATATATAATTAGAATTAGACAAGACAGTCAAATTAGTTAAGAGCGAGTTCAAATGTCTTTCTAATGGCGTGACTTAAGTATGTTGACATAAATAATAAACTTTATTTGTATAGTTTAACCAAAATAAATAATTGATATTACCCTTAGCTTTACTAAGCATAATTTTTAATGTAAATTAATTAAATTAAAATTTTAAACAATTGTATTAGTATTCCGTATTTGATCCAGAGATTTTATGTACCTTTAGGTTTTATGTACCCAATAATCGTTAATGTGATCTGTAATATAATCTCCTAGTAATAAATGTTAACTATGACATTTATTATTTTGAAATTTCTCCAGTTTTATTACTATTTCATATAAAAAACCATTTCTTGAAAGTTTTTTAATAATTGTAAATAAACTATTTATCAAGTAAAGTGATATTTTAAGTAGATTATAATAAAAATACATGAAAATTTAGAAAGTTTTAATACATTTAATTAGTTGTTAGAAACAATTATAAAACATTATAAAAATTCCTAAGATGAAATTGAATTTATCGTATTTTTCGCTTTTATATCACCTTCATTTAATTTTTCGTCTCAAGGGGTCACAATTTAATTAAAACTTTCAAACCAAAAGTATTTTTGCGGTCTCAGACGGAAACGTGTTATGAAATTTTTTTAAACTTTTATCAGCATAAAGTTTTCTTATGTATTTTTATTTCAACACAGATTTTCAGTTTCATGATTGACAAACAAGTGCTGAAAAAACTCCAAATGTTTTTTAAATTTCTTATATTATCTTTTTCAAGCATTTTTTTAAAGACTAGCTTCTTCTTTCGGCTTCACTTACCTGGACCTAGATTTAATTCAATAGAAGAAAGAAATGACAACCCTGAATAGAAATACATTTTCATAGTTTAAAGAGTATTTCACATGGATGTTGTGCTTTTAAGAGTGTTACGTGATAATTTATCTAAAGCCTATAGTCTCTCACAATATATGGCCGCCTAATAAAGGCAGAGAAGGAAGAATTTTTCATTTTGAACCAGTAGATGTTGAGGTGAAATAATTCATTTTAACAAATAACCTTTTCCATAATTTGTAATTAATTGTAATTTGTCTAACTAAGACAATCTTTTAAGGATTGTTAAAAATTCAGTATGGTAATAAATATGCTTACATTAATAAACAATAATAGATATACGAAAATAAATCAAAAAGAAATACTAGCGCCCAATTATTGCTAAGAATATGAACATTAAAAGACCGAAAAGTATAGGTATCTATTGTATATGGTTACTAAAAAAATCGATTTTAATACAACAAATTCTACTTCAAATTATCCAAATATGGCATTCATATGGCATAAGAACCAAAAAAATATTTGGTACTCTTTGGTGTGGTTCGTCAAATAGATTATAGTTTAAGAATCGGACATGTTATTGAAAGAGCCTTAAAACTTTCAATAAATAAATAAATACATAAATTTGAAATTGTAAGGATAGCTAATGTCTGGATTTTTCTTTTTTTTAATAATTTAACATTTTATATCGTTGCTACAAACTAATTCGGTTTGCCGAAACGAGCAAGGACTAGGCCGGTTAACGTAATTAACAAAACCTAACCTCTGTGTATCATGATTAACTTTATTATAATTTAATCTTAATTGTGTAATCTTAATTTGGAGTTTATTATTGCGACATAAGTTAAAACAGTAAATTTTACAATTTTGTGAAATAACTAATTGCAAATGATTCTCGCAAACTCTATTTCAAAATATGCCAATAATAACAACCTTTTTGAAATTATTTAACATAAAACTAACTTATAAATCCCTGTAATAATAGAGTTTAACAACACAGTTAACCCGCACCTAGCATTAGGCAAGTTGGTCATAGATTTAAATTTTAAGCTCGTAAATTAACCCTTCATCCTTTTGAAATAGCAAAAGGGATTGGGGCCTAATGGTCTATTTGTAAAACGAAATGGTCCGGTCAGGGCAAGCGTGGTAGACAATTTAGACATATTTTCTATTAACTCTTTTCATAACATATTTATATATTTAGGATTTAGAAAAGGTCAGCTATAGAATACTTAATATATCCTATTTTCCTAATAAACTTGTGTTGAAATGTTAACTAAGATTTATATTCAATCCTAATAAGACTTACTATTTGTAACGATAAAAATATGAAAGTAATTAAAACCAGTAAACCTAGACTCCTCAATTTTAGCAACCTAGTGTATATAAAAATTTACTCAAGAGATGCTAAACTCTGTTCTAAAGTTAAACTAGTTAACTAAGATACAAGAATTTATAGCGCACAAACTTTACTACAACGACGTCTTATTAATCTGCTGACATAGCATTAGCACTTCAACGTATTTAAGCCAATTAAGCTAACCAGCTTTATAAGCGTCTCATATGACTTGTTATATAAATCTGACAATAAATGTTTAAAGCAGCATTATAAATCATTGATAAAAAATGCCTTTGTAAATATATAGCAGAAAGCTTTTTGTGAAAAATGTACTGAACCTGACTTTTCATTAATCACAATTCTATTCAAAAGTCTATATTGTACAAAAGAATCGCAATAAGTGATCTCAAACTTCAATGATAATATAAAAGAAAAAATACGAGGCTTTATTAAATATACCTATAATATTCTCAGCATTTTTTATGAATTCCGTTTGAAGGCGATCAAGCGTCCCCTATTAAATGATCGAAGTTCGCTCATATTTCTTCTCTAACGCAATTCAAGTTTGCTAATGAAAGACCTTTGTAACTTTAATCCTTGTAACTTAGAAAATTAATTTTTAAATATTTTGAAGGGCCGTTAAAAATTCTTGATTATTTTTTGGGTCTTGTAAAAAAACATTTAATGTCTTAAATTTTTATTTCGCTTCATATTAAGGAAATATTTTTGTTTACCCAGACCTATTGTCTCTTCTACATCAACAAAAAATTATGATATACATAACGTTCGAAGTAATACTTCAAACGTTTTTTCATAAAATTAAGCGGGAAAATAAAACCCATTTATATTGGCACTCAAAAGTAGTTTGATGGAACGCTCAATCATATATGGGTATTATGGATACCTGTCATTTTTTATTACAATCTATTCCGCAATCCGCACTCCAGCCTGTCAATCCACCATCCCTTTTTATAAAAGTGGAAAAATAGTCCGTCATAAAAAGAATATTTCAGATTCAGTTACTACAAGCGAAATGTAACCTTGGGCTTGAAAAAAAAAACTGTCTTAATACCGTTACTTTTTTACTTTATTACTTAACATATTATTTAGCTTTAGGTTTTCATCAAATGAATGAATACACGTTTACAAAATTTCTTGTTTTTCGATATCTCGAACCATAGTCTTTGAAATTAAATTTAAACTTTATAATTTCTTATAACGTCAACAAAGCGTAAAAACTTGTGCAAGGTACTAAAGTAAAATTATATACGAAACAAATGAAATTACATGCAGGCTTAACAATTTCTTTGGCGAATAAACAACAAGCCTCGTGATAAATTGTAGACTTGCATGACCGCATATTAAAAATGTATACATGTAACGACCGATATTACTCATAGTGGCGCGGAAGTGCAGACAGGGACATCCGTGATTGCAGTACAGTCGTGTTTGTCAATGTCCTGTGATATATCGTCCGAGACCGTTGCCAAAACTGGACATGCATGTTTACCTCTGCTAGTGGGTTTACCTAGCAATATTTTACACAAATTATGAATAGAACTATACATGTAACAACCATCGAAGATAAGGAAAACATTTTCTGGATATTTCTATTGACCCGGTCGTGTTCGATTCTTACTTAACTGTTAGGCCAATGGTTTTAAATCATTCCTTTACTTCAAAGGACTACCCGATGAATGTTTGCTTGAACGCTACTTTCACTTCAATGAACTGAACGTAATGAAAACTCCAATGTATTGTTTTAAATAATTAAAATATGATCGATTAGTGCCTATTGTAATACGGAAGCCAGAAAAGGTGGTGCCGTTATAAATACACGCATACACTCTATACTACAACTTATTTAAATGCAAAAGTTAAAATATTAATTTTATTTAAGTTTTTACATATAATAGATACACTTTTTAAATTATTAAGAAATATTTGGTTTAATTTGTCTTGGTTTTAGTGTTCTAGTTTTAACTTTACATCACATAATTTTTATTTAATATTAAAAGGTTCAATAACGAATAAACTTCTTTAGAAGTAGTAAGTAAATAAAGTAATTTCACCGTATTTTCTAATTGCATGTTATAATTATTTTATAATAATAGTAAGAAATTATATTTTTCTAGTTTTGTTAGACCCATACTATAAGAAGGTATTTTTTTATCCGAAAGTCTGGACCAACGGTTTCGGAAAGGTAAAAGGGTCCTTTTATTTCTTATTTTCCTTTTATATTAAAACAGGGTCACGGAATGGAAACAATTAATAATAAAGTTAAATATACACTACTCCTGTTTCAAGTACTATACTAAGAATGATAACTAAAAGGCGACTAACCCAGTTAATAATTATTACTAATTTATAGGATAATGATTGTTTATTCTCTAATATAAAAAAGAAATTGAAAAAATAGACATCGTGAGTTTTAGCTACCCATTGTTGTAAGTTAATTAAAAAGTAAAAAATGTGAAAACTGTGTAGTCAAAAAAGTATATTTTTAAAAGCATTTTTTATAAAACTTTTTGGAGAGCAAGCTAACTGACCTTCTATGCAGATCCTTACTGGTTCCTATTGTACCTACTTTTATTAAGTACAAAAGATCTTTTTGGCCTCCGTTTTGTTAGGGTATCCCATTACGCATGCCAGGAAGTATGAGTACAAAGGGAGGGAAGAAACGGTGTAGGACGGCTCTCATTTTATTTATTCAGGAACTCCTACAGTAAAAGTGAATGTAATTCATGCATGCTTATTAAAACCGAAGTGGTTCCTCCGTAAGAAATGAATTAGAGTATTTTTAGTGTGTGAGTATTTCCTCTTGTTTGTAAAGTTAAAAATGTACGAAGCAATAGCGTAATGAGATACTTTGTATAAAATATGTATGTATTAAAAGGAAATGTGTGAAATTAATCTTTGTGTTGCAGCAAGGGGAGAACAAAGTAATAGCTTCTATTGAAATGTATTGGACACAATGGTTTTTTTATAGAAACAGACTTACATAAAAACCGAAAAATCTGAAAATCGTTTTGCTTTAAATTTCGTCCAACATTATTGCTGCGATATTATAGTTGATACCATATTTTAATTAAATAAAAAACAATACATTTTGTTGTCAGATTAATAGGGCAAAATGGTATTTTTTTTATAATTCTTCATAAAGTAGAATAACTTAAGTCATCCTTCAATATCCAAGAATTTTAAGTTCAAACAATGGATTCTATAAATTGAGCAACTTATACGTATTTCTTAATTCGAAGATAAAAACTTAACAAAATTATTATGTCTGGAGGGCGAAAAGCAACTTATAAAGAAGTTTTGTCCGTTTGACGATTAAAAGCCGATTAAACGGCACTTTATCCAATTTAGGTCTTCAATTGGTTTCGTATCGAGGAAAATATTAGCTTCGTTATCCCGCACTTTATGGATATAAAAATATTTTGCTAAAATCCGTTAAACCTATTCCATTTAGGTTTAAGCGATTAAATGTCAATTAAGCAATGGTCAATTGAGCTTTTGATAGGGCTAAGAGATAATATTAAGAACTTAAATATTTTGATCCCAATATTTGCGTATTGTTTAAAGAGTTACTATATATTAATCAATGTTATGTTTTCAGTATGTTTAGTTATTAAATTACAGTTGGCGTAGGCTCGACTTGGATGTTTCTGCTAATGGAATCGCGTCGCGCGAGATTCAAGATTAACTTTAATTAAGCGGATGTTATTTGAAATTTAAGCCGGTACAAATTTATCTCGTTTGATACATAAATTAAACATAAAATATACAGACGACATTTCACTCGTGAATTTTAACTTTGAAGTGTTTTAATTAAAGTTGGTTGTACTCGTTACTGGAATGTTTGATAGTTTATCTTGAATATTGATAGTACCGATTAAACTCATAAAACACATTTACATAACAAAATCCACGTTATGAAAAAATAACATTAATATTTTTTATGTAGTTTGCTATTAGTTAAAAGATCAAAATCTACAAAAGTTGACTTGGATGAGAAAACGAATTACATAAGGAAGTTCACAAATAAAAAAAGTGAATTTAACTTAATAGATATTTCTTAGAATACTATAAAAGTGAAAGTGAGTTTCTTTCGTAATAATAGTACTCTTCAATGCTTAATATTAAAAGTGATGATTGATGTACATATAATTAGTAGTATTCTTTCTATAAAGAATATTTGATATATTGTATATTCTATGTCAATTAAATTTATGTAATACCAACATCAGTTATCAACAGTTATCAAAAAACATTTAAAAAATGAATTCTGGTATTGGAACGTAAAAGTTAGCAAACCCCAATTTCATTCTTCTCTGCACAATTTACTTCTAATTTAGTATCAACAATCTTTGACACAAACGGTTTCGTAAAAAATGTTTTAACTTTTAACAAACGAAATTCTTACTGTAAAGGTAAAGGAATGATTTGTTTGTTGGGATTAAATGTAGCCTATCTCGTCAGACATATTTTATTTAAAACATTGTTATAAAATTTGTTATGTAGACATAAACATACTTATCGAAAACAAACTTTGTGTAATATTTTATCTTAATAATATTAATTATAGCTTCAGTTTAGAAATTTATAAATAAAATATTCATATTATCTAAAGGATTCATTCCTTAAATATTATAACAAAGCCTATAAATATTAATACAATAATAAAACAATATCTATATTTATATACACTAAATAAAGTTAAAAAAGTTTAGTATTGTTTTGTGAAAAGCTGTGCATTAAGATTACGTTCAAGCAAACTCCAACTTTTTGGGTGAAGTTCTGAACTTTGTTTTATACAAGTTTTTCATCTCGACATCTTTAAAAATATCTTCAGAAAATTTCTGAAAGTTTTACCGTTAAATATTATGAGTTCTGGTAAAAAATCTTAGCTATATTTTAATATCTGACAGTGGTAGATATTTTTTTGTTCCAATCCTTGCGTCCATATAAACTACTATTAGCAGGTCCAAGATGACGCGTCAAACTTATCTCGTCCTGCAAATTCACTTTAGCTTAACCCATAAAAATGATACATTACGGCACTTAAGGCTAACGCCTAAAGGTTTACAGGCGTTTGGGACCGGTAAGGAATGTGTCTCATAACCGTAATCGCCCTCATCAACTCTTCTTGTATATGTGCCTACAATTTTATTACAGCTCATTTACGATCTCGTAAAGAATTTATTTACTCGTGAAGAATATCGGTATTGATAAGTGAAAAATAAAATGTTTTACTATTTCTACATGGCATTGTAATAGAAATAAGGCAGATAAAAATTATCGGCTCATTTCATTAATATTACGATATAGGATAAAGTTCGGCCCGTGTCATTTTGTGTGTACCCTGTGGAGTATGCAAATGATACCAAACAGACAATTCCTCTGGCAGAAAATGGAGACATAAGAACGTTTTGTAATAATTACACTGGAAATTTAAATATTTATACGGCCAAAAAATGATGGTTCTCGGGCAATTTGGCTTATTCTTAGTTTATATTTAGCTGTCACCGAAGCATTCGGCTGTATAACACTCTTAAATACAATTCATAATCCTTATGTAATTTCATCCTATAATAATATAATGGAAGGAGTAATAGCGTGACAAACATAAAAGTAGTTGATTTTAGAACATTCTTTTCTTGAGTGCGTTAAAGACAGCTTTAGTCATTCCACAATACATTACCTACCTATTAGTGAAAATATCATCAAAATCGTTACATCCGTACAACAAATAAGCCGAAACATAGAGATAAAAAAATAATTTACATTTTTATCGAATATACTTTCATCTGAGTTTAGTAAAAAAATATTTTTTTAATAGTAACAGACTTATAGGTATTTAATTGTTTTATTTAGATGAAAACATGATTCACAACGTCAATAAACTTCATTAAAAAAATTTTAACTATTAGAGGAGAAACCTTACATTAGCATCTTTAATGTGAACGAAATATGGCATAACATTATTTTGATTTTTTTTTTGGGCAACATATTGTCTGTACATTTGAACGATATACCCAATATTTCAGTCGTTTTCACGAACCTGACCTGATTTAATAAATCCTTTAGGCCTTTTGCTGAATTGGTAGCTCAGGGACATTATTTTATTGCCAAAAGTTATTTATTGTTGGAAGGAACCTTTTTATGTCCGATGTATTCATGACTTTCGATTTCAAATTTTTTAAATTAATAATTGAAATATTAATAGAATCTGGATATCATTAATCCTAAGGTTAAAACATATTTTTATTGCCATAATATCAGTAATAAATTTGTCAAATCTAGACATCAAGTCTCTTCATTTTCATTTTGTAATAAATGTATTTTATAGCAGCCTCAAAAATATTATTTATTTTTAAAGTTCTCGCCGTAAAAAAATATATATACGTAACATTTCTTTAAATTTTGTTGACAGTTATTATTTATATATATACGTTGGCTGGTTACAGTAGTTAACTTGTATTTGTATCATGTTATACTCATTTTCTGTAACCTATGTATGAGTGTTCGACTAATCTATTTTTATTTCCTAGCACAGTTACATTCTATACACATTAATACCATATTTATATGTAACATTACGAAAATTAACTAGTCTGTTAATTATTTATGTTACCTTTACACTACTTATCAGACTTCCTTAACATATTTACTGTGTGCTATATTTATTATATTGTCATATCAGGTGTCTATTATTGTATTTATTTAAATATAAGAAATAGCATTCCGATACTACTCCGGACTCTGTCTAAATGTGAAGATTGCATCCTTGATGGATTCATTGACTCTCTCTTTACTCAGTATACCTACATATAATATAGGCCTCCAATAACAAAAAATATCTTACTCCGAAAATGAATGATATGAATTAGAAGTATAATATACAGTACTAGAACTACATGTATATAGTTTTCAATAATGTATGCAATACGTATGTTTTGTAGCAAAAGAACAAAAACAAATTCATCCGAAACTGCGATTTTTATAGAAAAATTGACGAAGTGAAGAAATAATATCAATTACAATTTTTTAAGTTTGTGTATTTCAGGTAGTAGCAACGTAAGCTATTTAAATTTTGTGGTGCTTGTTACGCATCAACTATCAGCATTTGTAAAGCTAACAATGAATAATCGAGTTTCACGACCGAATAGAGTTTAAAGCAAAAATATTTTAACGAGTGTTGTGGTTTAAATTAAAGCGATTATTCCAATTATAATTTTTTATAACTTGTAATGTTCAATGTCGTAAACATTACGAGATTGCATATTTTAATCTATATTCAAGTCCTAAAACGACTTTTATGTTTCGATTACTCCAGTAAATATGTAATAAAAAGCGCGATTTATTTTTATTAATAAATAGATACAAACTATTTTAAGTTCGTTTCTAAAAAAAACTATTAAAGATTATTGATAAATAATAGTTTTAAGCCGGACAAATTATTAGCTTGCTTAAAATTTTTGATTCTCAAACTGGTATCAAAAAAAGCAAAAAAAGGTATCTATGTCTCTATTCAATTGCTTTATCTTTGAACTAAAATATGTTTAAAGATATGACACAGGCATATTATCCCAATCTAAATATAAACGAAATATTTGTAAAACATCTTGAAAATAGTCTTTCAAATTTACGATAACCATTAACATGAAATTAAACGCAAAATATGATGTACTCGTATTTAGGAAAATTGTTTTTTTCACTGCTGACAAAAGATAATATTAAGATGTAATGTTCTACATAAAATATTATTTTAAAATAACAAAAATTTCATATATACATACACACAAATATATGTAGATATAACTGGTCTGACCATCAAAATGTCTCATAAAAACCCATTTTTTGTCCTTTTTAATATTTAATTTCAGTTTGGAATAGACCTTATGGCAAGACTTAGAATATCATATTTAATGCTAATTTATACAACATAGTAACCTACCATCAAATTAAGATATTCAATAACATATAGATTGCTTCATAAATTATTTTTAACATAAAACAAGACAGTAAAATCGGAAACAAAACTGCCTTTGCTACGTTCTTTCTCTTGCTAATATAAATCGCGTAAAATATACATGTATGACAGTAATACAAAATGCTTATCCTAGATCATAACGACAAATATATATAATGCTTAAGTTGTTTATTCCTAAAAGGAATTGCCCTTAACTGTTTGTAACTAAATTTAAAAACAAACATATTGTTTTAGGGGAATAGAGTCACT
>DVQP01002479.1:0-12514 GCA_018231745.1 Danaus eresimus
ATTTGTATTTCAAAGCGGGTAGAAGACGTGGTTTTAAATAAAACTCGATAAGTAGTTAGGTTAAGATTTGTTTTTAAGCTCTTTGTGACTCAAGATTTTACTTCTGGTTTTATTTTGATATTAAGTTGCTTACTCTATCGATGCTTTAAATTTTTAAGTTGTCCTACCTCATTAGTTTTTGATTTTCTACCGGTTTTTGCTATTTTATTTCTTCACATATCGTATTTTTTCAATAAGTCTTTTCATTTTTGCTGAATTTTTTTATAATGCGCAATAGCTGTATTATTAATACAATTTTATTAAAATTATTTGAAAGGAGAGTAAAATAATTCAGCTTGATTTAAAAAATATCTTCTTACGACTAACTAAAGCGGACTACAAAACGTCTTTTGTTTATAAAGATTGTATGTATAATTTGTAACTTTCATTCAAATATTCTATAGAGAAAATATAACTCCACTTGAAGGATATGAAACCATAGAGTAAGCAAATATGTATCTACACCTAGAGTTCTTAACTTGACCGTATTATAGTATACGTAAGTGAAATTATAGGTAGAAATTTCCGCACACGCTCTTCTAGAAAAAAAAAGTCAAACAAAAAACTAGTTATTGACACAAAATTTATATAGAAAAGTTTTTTCAAACTATCCACTAAAGGAATATTTATTAGATACATGCTTTGTGTAAATAGAGATAAAGTTATCATTTTTATTTGATTTTTTCAGCAACTATAATTTATGCTTTGTGAAAGACGGTTTGATGTAAAATAAACAGATAAAATTATTATCTTGTAAAACGAGAAACAAGAATAAAACGAATATTGAAGCAGTTAAAATTTCAATTTGAAATTACGAGGTTATATTACAATAATATTATTGTTTCGTTAAACTTGTAGAGACTTTTGATTTTGAGACGTTTACTTTGTAAACTGTTTCTTAAAATACGCTATTAAGTTGATTGAAATAAAGTCTTTTAATATAAGATACTTAATTGCCTTTTTAACAAAGGTCTTAATAAAATGTAATGCTTAAAGAAAATAAAGATTATAGAATAAAAGCCATTGAAGTGGATGTAGTTTTTTTGTATAACAAATATTAGTTTGAAATATTACGATTTCAGTCTAGTGATATTTTGGACTTAAAAAAAATAAAATCTATGTATGTAAAAAAAAAAATTTACTATACTAACAACTAAAAGATGTCATTGATTAAAAAATAAATCTGTTTGAACAAACATGTGTATCCGATTGAATTTATGAAAATGTTCAAGTTCTACTCGTTTCGTGTGAGTTAAGAAATATTTTGTTTGCAAAACAGTTGAATAGCAAACAGACTTCTGAATGTATTCCGCAAAGGAATACCAAATAAAGTCATGTCTTTATTATTTGAAGAAAACTAATTTCACTTTATGTATGTTTTGTGAAAATGGAACTTATAGTTCCTATAATTCACATATTCCTTTAAATTGATTGCGTTGAGTAAAAACCGTAATTCTAATGCAAAGTCATATGGAAATAGGAGAGCAACTCATCTAAAATAGATATTTTGAAATGGCTAACAAAATTTAAAGCATTTGTATTTACAACTGCACTTTTAGGGGAGTAAATTTACAATAATGTGCAGTGAATTTGTAATTTGTACGGTAATTTAACAAGGATTATTAACATGACATAATGCGAAGATGGATTTTAGAGTAATAAAAAATATAATCCCTGAAACAAAAAATTGACTTTAATAAGTATCGGATAAAATGAAAAAATACTTATCATTTTTAAAACTATATTTTTTTTTTGCATAACACAGGTTAAATAGGAATACGAAATGTTTTTATTGCAATAAGCAAATTTATGGTTCATGGTGATTTTGAAAATGAAATAATTTAGCGTGATAACAATATTCGCTCGTAATTAACTTTTTCGTGTTGAATATTGGTATAGTATAGGTATTGGCCAATCGAATATAACCACGATATACCTTTGTCGAGATTAAGATACACACTGGATTACATTTCAAAATAATACAACTGGTAATAGCGGTTTATTAAAGACATACACAATTGAATTTAAGTTGAAACAAAATCACAAAATACTCAATTTCTTACCGGTCCGTATGTATGTGTGTTTGAGTAATGAGGTTTGGGTTGTCTCCGTTTTTATAGACTGTATTGAAAAATGTCTTTTAGGTCAATCTTATTCAGATCTAAAGGAAGTTTATAAACGGATCAAAAGGGTTCGTTTATAAATGAAGTGCCTAGTACTGGTATACTTCAGAGCTTATTACTTTCTAAGTGGCGATAAAACTAAACTATTAGCTGACACTAAAACATTCGTAACTCATTTTGTAACTCCTTTTAAAATAAGTAGAATTTAATTACTAACTTTTCTAGAATTATTTAAATTATGTTAATTTTACTTAAGCTTTTTATAAATAATTATTACATATGTAATAGAACATATGCCATATGTTACACGAGTTTTTTGTTGTTTTAAATACTAAATACCGTGTAAGATGTCCTTCAATCTAATTGTCATCTTAATTTTTTTGTGTTTACAAATCATTCATTTTTGCTTTATAAAGTTGTGTATTAATAATCAATCAGATGTGCCATATTTTGTTTGTGTTACGTGATGTCATACAAAAGACAACTGTTATGTAGTGTTCCTGAGGGGACAACACGTAGTTCCGGTATAAATTGTAACCTATATATTATCTTGATATGTATTTATATGTATCATTCAGTCGTTTTTAAGTGAAACAGTAACCAAAATCCACACATACAATATATACATTTATATGAACTTACACGCTTTTAGTATTAGTAGGCTATTAAAAACTTTTAAGTGTCTTGGTTTTTATTGAGATTATTCTCAAATTCCATATAGATTCCGCAAAGACTATCAAACTAGAATAATTATTAAATGAAACTAAAATGTTTATTTTTAATAAAAAAGGATTAGAAACAAACATAAAAATACAAAGGAATTGATTGATAGATTCCCCTCTGTAGTGCGTACGAATGTATTGAGTGTTTGGTTATTTTTATGTTCTGTTCATAACGGGTTTATATAATATGGAAGGAATATTTTTCTTGTTTTTGTAACAATATTTCCACAGAAATTCAAACAAAACGTTAACTTTAAATTAATATTACTTCATACTAATATACTTATAAAAAATCTGTCATACGGTATAAGAAAGGCTCGGATCAGGTTATGGTTTATAAAAGTATACTATTAGAACGAGTTTGAATTGTCAGAAAACAACAGACAGTTGCGAGTTTTTTTCACATAGCCACAGCAATTTGTCTGTTTTTAGTTTTATAATGTCACCTAGTGTAAGGGTGTACTCGTTTGGTAAAACATCTCAACATTAGGTGTGAATAAGCTGTGACTACATATTGTAAATACTTACATTTTATGACGTTGAATAATTCTCATTTAAAAAAGAAGACGTTGTAAGAAAAATTGATGTTATAACAAATTATATTCAGAACTTATTAATAATTATCATATCAATAGCAAATATCGTTTCTTCTCCACTTACTTAAGTATATTTTTGGTTACAAGTAACACAACGACCATGTTGTAAAGTAGCATGATAAATCCTCCTTTTATAACCAGCATTAAATGCTACATAAACCTCATCCGTTTATAGGCACCTTTAGTATTCTTCTTCAAAGATTTGAATGAAACAGCTGTGTAAAACATTATTTATACATTTATTCATATGTTTCAGACATATTTATCTTTATTTAAAATATTAAAAATCTAAAAATCATCAAATAAAGACGTTGTATTTTTTAAGTGCCTAAAATCACTTTATCTTTGCTTAAATTTCATTTCCGAAAAAATAAATAAAATTTGTAAAACTTTATTTCAAGGTGACATAAAACTCAAAAAAAAAATTGTTATAAAAGTTCTTATTATATTCAATGCCATTTAATAAAGCTTACGATTAGAATACTCTTCAAATCGTTTATGGGAAATGATTTAAATTGAAAAAAAAAACAAAAATTGTATTCTAAAAATAGATGTTATAGATGATCTCATTGTTCGGACTTGTTATGTTAGTGACAAAAGTATATCTCCACTAATATAATTATATTATTTAAGGACGAACTATTAAAAGTCATATATATATATATATATGCCAATTTCAATTTTACGTCAAGATAAAACTGATAAACATATGCATCGTATTATCATGTATGTAAATGCTGTGATATTATTTTTATTGACGTCGCGTAATCAGTCTTAATTAATTATTGTTGAAAATCAAGACTACAAAAAGAGGTTGTAATAAAGCACTGTATAAAGTCGTTCAGTGTTTCGAGAATAATGTAATTTTAAATCGGCGAATCTCATTCAGGCCAGTCATTCAATTAGCGAGTTTGTAATTAATGATTAATTATTATATGATGCACGTATCTCTTACGGAAATAATTTTAATGCTATTATTTGAACAGATTCGGTTGTTTTAATAATCTTTACTCAGAACAATTTACAAAATGGCTACTGTCAGACAAAGAAAAACGAAACAAAGATTTAGGATATAATGGAAGATAGTTTGAGAAATGTTTTATGACTTTGGGCTGTTACGTTAAATAAGAAATACACATCTAACTAAGTACCAAGTACTTAGTGATGATTTTTTTTCGAAGAAAACATAATAAATACGAGTCAGTACCAGAATGTGAGGATTGTCAGCTTTTTGTAATAGATAAATCAGTATTTGTAACTAGAAACTAGCGAAACAAACTCATGCATTTAAAAAAGTTAATTAAATTTTATTCTTTGTTTATAATAATATATAAAAAAGGTTAAACATGTTTATAATACGTGTATTGTCTAACAATCGAACACTTTCGAAATTCTATATTTCAGTTCCAATTTTCAAACGAACTTATACGTAAAACTTTTACTCTGATTTATGATTATTTACCACTGAACGTATGTCAATCAAAATAAACTAGCGGTACACTTGATTCGCATCGGAATAGGCTCGCATTAATCACAGAAATATGTTTGAATAACTAACTGACTGTATTAATTTATTGTCTAAAATATATACTATTCAATACATAAACCAATTTATAAACCTGGCAAGTAATAAAAACGTGGAGTCCTTTAAGCATTTTTATTTAATGTAATTTTTACATTGATATATCTTAATAAAAAGCTTACAATGAAATATTTACTAACGAACTTGCTCAGGCATTTTATCTATTAAAGCAAAAATATTTATCTAATTATTGTTGTAATTTTGGTATTAAAGATATGAAAGTAAAAACTTGCGAAACTTCTAGTGTTTTAGGAAATTGCTGTGACTCGATACCTAGATCTCCCATGAATAAAAATATGTATTTTTATTTTATACATTTATTCAATAATAAAAACATGAATGTTGATATAATGATATCTAAGAGTTTCGCTTGAAGTTATTTAAATAAAACAAATCTTTTCGGATACCTCGCGTTTTTTGGTGTCTGCTACTTTTATCTCGTCTGTCCGTGATCACGGCTGCTATAAAGGAACCAAAACGTCGGTATTATATAGATAAAAAATAATATAAGACGCGTAGTATCAGACAAGCTTCATTTCATTTGAGTAAATTTAGATGTTTTTTTAATCTATTTTACATATAGGTATTTTTTTTGTTATTAAATGGCATTTAATACAGTATGGCGATAGATATCATAAGTAAACAAGAGTCTGCAGTATTTGAAATGCTCACCGCCAAACGTGTTCTCAAGACAAGTTCTCGCCTCTAAAATAATGAGATCTGTTGAAATATTAATTTAATTCAACTCCTAGAGTGTTAGTAACTTCAATTGTGATGTGCTTGTATTTACATTAATTTGTGTAATATAACATTGATGCAGACAGTAAATGAGTCCGATTTACCTTTCGTGGCTGGAATGCGTTCGATTTCAATTATATTATATTGTTACCTACAACTTTATATTTTTGAATGAACATGTTTTAGTAAAGTTAAAAAATATATATATTTCCAAGAGTCAGGCTGTCTGTTTATTAACAATTATATTTGTTTATTTTACAATTTGTAAAACAAATATATATGTATATATGGTGGATATATTTTAAATACGTTTTTTCATCGTGAATCTGTAGAAACGAGTTTATTAAATTAAATCTTGTTTTTAATAATATATATCGTTTGTTACATACGTTATATATAAATCTTATATTTTTTACATGATTTTACTAATAATGCTGTTTCAGAGAGCGATTTAAAATATAAGTCTCAAAACGGATTTATATTACTGCTTTAGTATTTACTAATATTCTAGATATTAAAGAAAAAACAAGAATGAAAGGTTAAAACGTTATAGCTTAAAAGTTTTATTTCATAAAATAAGTGATTCGGTTCCGTAATTTATATCTTTTATCAAACTTATAACGTTGTAAAAATAAGTCTTTATTATTCAAATACTATTTATATTAAATGAAAGGGCTCTAATTTTTACAAGTCACAGTTACATATAATTTTCATATACAAATTATATATTCTACCAAAGCTTCCGAAAACAATGTACAAAATCTGTATAACATCCCATTTGCGGCTGGGTGTCCATGTTTGCAAAACAATTTAGACTCACACTCAGTGCCACATACTATCGTAAATTACGAAGGCAATGTATTCATTGGTTATTTTAGGATAGGAAATGTTATTGTAAATGTTACTTAAACAGATACGTCTAGAAATTGTGGACGTTATTTCACTGTTGGGTAGATGTACTATTTTGGAACGAAAATTTAAATTAGACCCACCAATAACAATTATAATCCTATATCTTCATGAAGTTTGTTTTAGAAAAATCCAGTAGATTTAGTAGAATTTTAATAAAGGTACATTTTTTAGCAACTGTATAACGTGTTTATGTAAGATTAGATAGTACCAAATTTTTGGGTTTACAGGAAAGCTTAGAATTTTTTATTGTAAAAGCTTAAAAATTTGTTTGAAACCTTTTTTTGATACAATTACTTAAACAAACAGTATAAATATAAAGTTAACCAATATATTTTTTGAAAAGATACGTCGAATATTAAACAAACTGCCCGAAATGTAATATTACAGAATAAGAAATGAGGAAACGCGTAGAATTCAATGAACATGGATTTCTCTTCATTTCTTATTGTACTCTGATTTGTCAAAAATATTATTGAGTATTACATCATTAGATCTAATAAAATTATTCAAATTGACGTCTGTTGTATTTTTCTTACTCCTTAAGACTGTGTTTATTGTCTTTGGTACATAATGATGGTGATAATAATTTGATTTGTAAGGTTTTCACATTTTTTGCTCATCACAAGTGAAATCAGCTATGAACCCAACTGACCACAAAGTGAGCACAACCAAATGAAATATAAGTAACCTTTTAAATTAATTAATTTTTATTAATTTGCAAGTTGCAGATACTTTATTTATTATAATACTTAGGAAATCAAATCTTTTCTTACTAGTCTGTCGAAAATTGGGATCTCTAGGTTTTATAATCTCATTTGTGTGTTAGTGTGATTTCGCAAGATACATTGTTATATATCAATGTCAATGAACCTTTATCGTACAAACATAAATCTACTTAGTAAATAAATTTTAATAGTAAAATTTAACATAATTTGGTACTCAAAAGTATAAACTATACCTTCAAAAGGGCAAAAAGGTATTTGTAGCTTAAAATATACTATCCGAAATACGTGGAATGGGAGCATTGATGAAATTAATGAAATTTTGACTTTTTCTGAGTATTTTATCTAAATCATACGGGCCTGTGATTATTCGTATTCACATGAATTAAACTTTTCCCTAATTGTTATTTTGACAGAGATTAAGAATATAATGTTGTAGCTTAGTAATTTGGGCAAAAAACTACATACGTGAAAATTAAATTGAAACAGATAAGGTTTTTAAATGATTTCAAGTTGTCTTCGTTATTGTACTTCATTGAATATGTCAGTTTCTTCAAAGTATAATATAAAAAAAATTGGTATAAGAAGGAATATTTAAGTAGCATAAGAATGACTCGGGGATGGAAGAGTCGCTAACTCAGTTTATTGCAACTCCATTCGATTTTTCTGAAGACTTCGGTAAGTAAATCGAGTATAATTTGCTCTGATCATTTAAGAACAAGATAAATTCAAAAGGTAATTCCTTTCATTGAATGATTTTATGTTTAAAATATATGCAATTCATATTTACATTTTCTTACTTTGCACCATTACTTTTCATGTATTTCATATGATAATGAATTTGATGTTTAAATCTGTGAAGCTGTCTTACCAGTGGAATCACGCAATGAGAAATATATTTTCGTTATAAGTGGGCCAGTCGTGCAAAACTTATTATAATACAATTTTATCAAAAATATGGTTTTGGTATTATATCGACGAAGCATGTGTAATACGTAATAATGTAAATAGTATATGAAAAAATGTTTTTTTCATTTTAATTTGTTGTCTACCATTTTTATACTCTAAAATAAAACAGATTCAAAAGAGAATTGTTTAAAATGTGTATACATTTATCACGACGCACGATTTTTTATTGAAATGAAGTTAATTATAAGTTTCTTAAGAAAACAAATTTCATCAAAAAACTATTTATGAATCAAAGCACTTTGCACCTTTCCTTTGGGAAAACTTAACAAAACTTAGATTTTTTGCGTTAAAACTTAAATGTGTTTTTGTAAAGAATGTTATTCTAAATGTTTCGAGTGCCGTGAGATAAAGGTATAGCCTCCCGGGAAATTATTGCCAAAATCTCACGCCTGCCTATACAGTACAGAGAGTGTGCTCGCCTCCTTTGTGTTCAGAATCAATTCCCGTAACTTATCTGCATATTTTATAAAGCGAAGCGAAGTGATGTTGCAGTAAAGGACTTTGTTTTAAGCGACGTGAACTAATTATATTAACAAGTTTGTTGTTAATTTCGCAAAGATATAAAATATGTTTTGTATAGTGGTAGGCTATCGAGGTGAAAAACATGTTGATTATGTCAGTAGGCATTCTTTAGACCTGCTCTCTTTAATGTTTAAATGAATTTAATGTAATACGTAAAATACTGATCATTTAGTTACAAGATTCGAAAACAAAACATTTAAGTTAACAAACCAATACAAAACATAAAATTTGAACTTATTATACCGATCACTAAGAGATAAAATTAAAAAATAAAATGAGGATTCATGTTGTTACCTTTTGAAAAAGTATAAACACCTTTAAAAAGTAAGGAAAGAATGATTACAACTTTCACATCGAAATCGATAAGAAGTATGGTACAAAAGTAAATAATTTATTTTATTCAATCTCACCAAACTGAGAAATTATTCAAAGATACCTTACAGTATACCATTATAATAGTTAGAGAAAAGTATTGCGTTACCATTTTTAAAATAGTATAGAAAAAAATACAGTGTTGTTAAATATTAATCAATTTTAATTTTGTATGTTTTAAATTTATTAAAATTTCTAAAGTGTCTTTTTCTGTCTCAATAAATTAAGACCCGAACTGTTTAGATGAAATACATTGTTATACTATACTAATTACTAAACTATGTTTATCTTCATTATAATTGTCTATATTAAAATAGTTCTATTTATCTTAACGCAGTAGCTAGGAAGTTAGAATAATTTTTTTTCTTCGAAATAATCGTTTATGAGTACACTGGATACCACAACTAGTGTTTGTTGAAAACACAATAATCTATTTAGCCTCGACCTGTCAGAGTGATAATCATCGGTAGTCATTAAATTTAGATTGATTGAAGATTGAACTGAGTACTTCAGCTTTTCTATATATCTTTTGTTAAATATAACAACAGCTCTCTATATAAACATATATACATACATACTGTCAAGGTTTAACTCTTGTAACACCTTTAAACACCTATAATAGATATTCATAGTCTCGCACTAAATGCTTCAATTCTTGTATTCAAGATTACTATTTAATTAATGCATTCAAGTCTTGTAGAGTAACGATAATTATGAAGTAAAATTAATAAACGTTGTTAATATTAATCGACATTAATATTTTAGAATATGAGTTTAAAGACCTTTAAGTACTAAACTAACCCCCTATCGTTAACATTTTGTATTCTAATTAAATATACATAGCTTCTGAAACTGTTTATGTTATAACAAATCTTGATGATTCAAGACAATTATATTGAAATGATATCATGCACAAAACATTAGCACTGCCAACTAAGTGCGGTGCATGTATCGATCCATCAACAACAATGCCGGAGCAGTCTGCCGGAATGTTAAACCCTGATTAGATTAGTGGACAGAAATCAATGCTAATCGGTGCAGATTAATTAATGATTACATTCATTAACATATCATTAATAGATACATCGGTTTATCGACACCAAACCAATTTATTAACTCGGTCGGTCTCAACCTATGTTTGTCATGTTAAACGTTTTAGAATATGTAATAAATTATATTAAAACAGATTTAAAATAAATATAATCAATACATTTTTTAATGTGTTTGTAAGTTATGTAATAAATTTATTTCAAACCGAATTTTTATTCAATACTTTAACATTATGAAGCTCGGTTATATATTCGTAATATATATAATAGGGTTTATATAAAAACCAGCAGATGCAGCAGTCTGCTATAATTTGCTGTTGATTCAAGTTCTAAATGCAGTATTAGAACGTTTAGTTTCTTTTGTGTAATTACAGTATAAGGAAGTTCATATGTGTAGGAACTAAGCTATCTCGGATCCTGTGGCACGGGAGCTGAATTTAAGTGATCTTATTTGCTGCTACGCGATTGAACGCGCTATGTTTTCGAGGCGCGTGTTCTGAATTAACAATGGTTACCTGTTTCATAGTTTTGCTTAATTATTGCTCCTTAACACATTGTTGCTTGGCCATAATCAATGAAAGACCATTTATTATTATAAAACTATGATAATTTTTAAGGAAAAAGAGCGACAAAATAATATATTAAAATATAAAAATAATTAATTTAATTGATTAACAACAAATAATTGAAAATTTAACCTAAAATTGTATACCTAAGTTTTAACTAGTATATCTTTACAGTAATATATAAAGATAACATTACGGGTTATTAATCGATTCTTTTACGCATTAATAATAATTCAAATAAGAAAGTGGAACCGATACGAAAACTGAGTTTATAAATAGTATTGTTATGTACGTAACTCAATTTAGCGTCCTGATATTAAGTGTATTTTGTAGAGCTAAATGCGGTTCCAGATGGTATTGAGCGGCAGCGATTGTTCACGCCACCATTGCATCGATTCATTCCTCTTGTTGTTCTACATTTCGCTCGTCAGAGATCTGGAATTGAAAAACGTTTGATTGGCTTTCACTTCAGTCACAACTAGATATAGTCAACTTAGGATATGCATTCGCCATTTCAAAGGAATGTCCATGTCACTTTTTTAATTGAATTGGATATTGAATGCCCCACTCTGTTTTAGGGTTTCATGATATTAATCAAATCTTTTAATACATTTTTTTACGAGGCTATGAGTTTTATTATTAAATGGAAGATATTCACAGAAACGGATATGCTTTTTTGATATATTAATTGGGATAAACATTCAAATAAAGAGAAGGTGTATGTAAGCAAACATGTTTAAAGACTTTAAAAACAGTGTTAAAAGCTTTTAAGGGTGGTGTAGGTATATTGACAATAAGATTGAATTAGCGTTGCGAGGGTTTCTAGGTTTGCTGGTAATCCTATTGCGGCGTCGACCCGCGTCAGTTGTTGCTGAAAGTTTCAACGAGCTATAACACAATGCTTTAACGCCTCGGGATTTACCTCCACTGTGACGGGAATGAATTGTGAGATCAGATGGTTTTACTTGTTTAAGATAGGTTCCGATGTTTTTCACCATTTTTTTACGTTTGTTTTCATTAAATTACATACATATACATATGTTTTTAAAGAAGTATCCATGAGTTGTGTCTAATCAACATTTTCTCATATTTCGTTATTCACTGTAAAAATAAATTCCCAAAAGAAAATTAAAATTTTATTTGAATAATTTTCCAGATTATACAGTTGTTTAGATTAGAATTGATTTACTGCTACTTCGTTTTAACTACAGTAAGGTTTATATAGGTTGATTTTAAACGTTGTATAATTAGCAATTACTAAACAATATATCTTGTTAGAAGCATCAGCTGTTAGTTTACAAAACCTTAATAGTAAAATATAATAACATAAACAAAAATCAGATTAGTAAATATATTCTGTCTGAAATATCTGTCGCAAATAATATATGTCAGATTTTCGCGAGTATTACTTTAAATGTTTTTTTATCTTGTCTGTTCGTGATCACGGTTGCTGTATAGGAAACGAAACGTCGGGAGTATATAATTTTTAAATAATATAAAATCTTAGTTTTATGTTTAATCTATTTCATCAAACATTCAGATTATTAAACATTAAAGAACAAATTACCTAGGAACTATGTGAAGATAAATATTTTAAATAAA
>DVQP01002480.1:0-12510 GCA_018231745.1 Danaus eresimus
AGTTGCTGAAAAGTAACCGAAACGTCGGCAGTATGTTGCTTTTTACAAAAATAAAACACGCGTAGTATACCCGAAAAATATTAGTTTCATTTAAAGGAGTAAAATTATCTTTCTTTTAGTTCAATTTCAAATTCAAACGACAATTGAAAATGTACTCGTAATTAATTTCGTTAAGCGCGCATCACCAGTAGAGTCCACAGTTGTAATTTTCGGTAATCCGTTAATAAATTAATTCACTATTTACTAAATAGCTAATTAAAATTTATTCATTTGCGCTTAGAAGGGCAAATGACAATATTTAATAATAACAAAACGGCGAAAAAAATATGAACAGTATAGCGACCAATCAGAGTCTCGTTTAATTGACAATTAACGGACTTTCTACAAGATTTTAAAACGATAAAAATGATGCAGTGCCTTCGAATACAACACATGCACAGGTTTTGCGCGCGTCCTTGAACATTTTTGTATGAAAAATAAGCACCGAATAGTTGTGCGTACCGCCGCTACGGCTGCATAGCGGCGCTAGCAGTTAGCAGCGGTCGATCGAAAATATTTCGTTTTTACATTGATAGAAGGCACTTTTAATAAATCGTGAATCAAATGACATTTTAAATGTCTGTAAATATTTGTATTTCGTATTGTATGACTAAAAATATGTAAGTCAAAATTAAACAATATAGGTTTAGTTGTTGTATGGGTAGGATAAGCAGTGATTATGAGCATCCATGGTGTGTACGCCACTGGCTAGTTATATTCGTGAAAGTATTATTTAAAGGAGTCTATGTATAAAATAATTACTCTTGTTAGTCCATTATTTATAAATGATTCTCAAAAATTACTAAGATGGGACGAAAATATATTTAAGTATTAACTGACTCCACATCTGATGATTATATTATATGTATTTTTTGTATGCTTATATATAAATCTCTTTATTTCTTTTCCTTCTCTCTCTCTCATTATACCTACACCATGCTTTCTTATCAAAGTTATCCTTTGTGCATCACTTTTCTTTTACAGTTAACTTTGTAATTATTGCTATGTTTGGTACATAAATAAACAATTTAGATATTGTCAAAAAAACGTCAAATTCACTCAAAATTAGTCAGTTATGTGGAAATACTACGATGTTTACAATTGTATGCAGTATTCAATTCTAAGATCTGATCACCTTCATCATCACTCTCTATGGGCTTCATGTGGTCCTGCTTCTCTGTGGGGGAGCATGTGTCACCCTCGCCGTCCACGACCTCGTAGAACCTTGACCCGCCCACGTGACGACACGATTCCTTAATGATAAATTATTACTTAAAAACATGTTACAAGTGTATTAACTGACAGTATCGTAGTGAGGCCTAAGTACTAAACAAAATTTTAGGAAATGTCCATGATTCAGATAAGAATCGTCTTATAAAGTTATACCATATAGTTTCGCACTTGCCAAGGATTATTTTTACGGGAACTGCTGGGTTTAGTTCATTTCACATATTAATAATACCGTAGTGTTATTTTTACGGACGAACATATAAACGATAAAAAAATTTAAATATACTGTACTGAAACAGACTAATAAGAAAGAGCGATAAACTTGAAACAATATTTAATTTCTTATGCCAACAAAAAAAAATTATGTGCGAAGAAATTTCAGAGGCTAACGAAAACGGGATCGGATGACTATCTATATTTATATATTTGGTTATAATCTTATAAATAATATAAGACAAACATTGATTCAGTCTCTCTGAACAGTCTATAACGAACGAAAAACTTTAAGTTAAATTAATTACTTACACTTACGTTTATATAATTGAACAAAGTTATATTAAAATTATTATTTAAGTAATAAAATAATTTATTAGTAAGTCCATACTTAAAAACAGATTAATGTCATCTTTAATAGCAGAGTATTTTCCTCAAACCTGTGTTAAATAATTTAAAAAACACATAATTAATCGAGAACACAACGAGTATTTGACCTTTCCAAAGCGAATATTTAGAACAACAAAAAAATGTGAACAATTTAACAATGATATGTTCCAATAGTAAACAAAACATAGCATCACACCTTGTAAAGTATTTGGGAATATCTTCCATAAGTCATGATAGGACTATATTAATTGATATAAACCAGGTCCGTGGCGACGGTCGGCCGAATACTAAACATTATAGAAGCTGTGATTCACGCCGCCCGCAGACTTATCAGTGAGGCATATAAACTAGCGTCATAGTTATTTTTGAAATGATAATACAATGTCCTAAAAGCTCACAGATGTTAAGGAAAACAATAATACCGTATTGCATGAACGTTTTATTTATTTTCACGTCTTTATCATATCTATGATGCAACTTTTATCGCTAAAACATAAAATACGATGCGAGAATTTGGAGATTTCGTAAGATAAATGTACTGATTAATTCTTATAAGAAAGACATTGGAAGAATGCTATTCGAATATACCTATTATATTGCTTTTGAGAAATATAGAATAATAAAATCAATTATTAATGTGTATATGTTTTACCTTGACGACCTTCATGGTTTGAACTAATCATACACTCCACCCAACGAACAGCTCATAATATGCTAAGCATGTGAATCTTCCGAGCACAAACTATTGTTAACATACAAATGTTTTATTATCAATATATCGTAACAATGATTATACTTAGCAACTTCTCACAGCCACCTCACTTGATGTATATATTTATTTTGTTTCAACATCACATCGTCCGATGTAAAGGTAACACGAAGACAGACGTTACTTTAACAAGCTCAATACGATCACAATGGACTCAACCAAAACAACTGGCCAATTAGCGTTCCTAAGAACTGATTGGTTAACCGATACCACTAACACATGAATGCATTTAAAATTCGAAATATACACATAAGGTACGCCGTTATCGATGGCCAAGCGCGTCACATTTTTCAAATTTATCATTTTAAATCATAATTCCCATGTTATTTTTATTAAATGTTCCGCAATAAAAGTATTGAGGATTAAACACACCTATGCCCTTCCCGGTATATTGATGACAGTCAATCGAAAATGTACTGCATTTTTGTATACCACTCATTTCATAATGTCGGGGGAATTAGAGCATTACAAACGTAATGCAAATGTCAACGAAAACTTTTAAAAGAACTTCATTTTTTTATCCTAGAGTATAGAACACGAAAATAGTTACGGACGTTACGATAAGAATAAAACACCTAACTCTCATTGTGCAAATATATCTATATTAAAAGAACAAACGATAAAAATAATTTCTTATAACCTGCGAAACACACGTAAACTTGCGATAACATTAATTGGCCCATAGAAAACTTATATAATGTAATGCAAAAACATTATTGGCAATAAAAGTTATCGCTCAAACATGGAAGATAATCGGAATAAAACTTAATCGGTATTACAATTAATGACAAATTTAAATTGTTCATAGTGAAATGTATCTTGTTTAATTGTCAAAAATGACAGGCATAATAGGTTTGATTTTTGATGGTAATAATAATTACAGAGAAATGAAATATCTGTAGTTACTACTACAGATATTTCATTTGTTAAATGAATTGTGAAATCAGGCTTTATTACAAGAGGTGAGTGATATTTTATTTAATTTGGTTAAATCGATCATGTTTGCATCGCATGCAAGTCATAAAGCAACATCCTCAACTGTTTGTCAGCTGTCAACTCGATTGAAGCAATTTGGCGCGGAAATTGGCGTTCCAATTTGGATTTACGGTCCAACAGCTTGTATGTTATCACAATGGCTTTATGTCTTACTTTTATTACACGCACTAGCGACAATAAAACATTAATTTATCATTCATAGATTCCAGTTTCTTTCCTTACAAGACGTCTATTTTATTCAATTTAGTATGGAGAAATTTGAATCGAAATAATTTTAATAATAACTAAAAGATATATATATATAATGTGTGTAAAGATCATGAAAGAAAATAAATTTCAATATTAAAAATTACAGAGAATATAATAAGAGATTCAGTCTAATTAATTGAGGAGGGTTGTGTATGTATAAATAATAATTAGAAATTTATCTTATTAAAAATATTCTATGAACCAGATGAGCATTAACTAACAGTGGTGACACTACAGAAGCTTATAAGGATAAATTTATGGCTTAGAGGTAAATATTCTCTATACATAAGGGACATGTAAATATTATTAGAATATTTAATAGGAATAAACATTATAAAATATTACTAATGAAATGTTGGAGGTTTCGTAATATTTTAATTTTAAATCACATACTTCAGTCTTGTGAGTTGAGATGTTAATTATTAAGTAAATTAAATTATCATTTCATTAATAATAGCACTGCACTATTAATATATTATATACTTATAATTGTGTTGGCATTAAATTATCAATTAATTTTCAAATAGATGATATATTACAAATATGCGACCTCACTCTTAATATTTGTTAATTATTTTTTTTTTATGAGTTATATGAAAATATTTCCCCATATAAAAACTGAAATCCTTAACATATCATGGTGTAAACAAGAATTATTTGTGAAGAATCTTACAAGAAATAATATGTTATAATACTAGGAATACTTAGAGTGTTAAATAATGACAAACCTGGTCTTTTAGCGGGTGATTTTGCACAGATGCTCCATCGACATCACTCATTCTTGTTGATATCGGAATATCCGTATCACTCTCAACCTCAAATATCACTTTGAACAGATCCAGCCCCTCGGGAATGTTGGATTCAATGTTAGCCTCCGGCCGGATTGTCAGCTCCTGGTTTGTTAACTCACTATTATTTAATCTAACAGAGGTTTGGAGAGAATCTGTAATGGCCTGCAATGTAAATTTTTAATCAATTTATTGCAATATTTCACATAACACTATGTTTTCTATGAAGTTCTTAGTCAGTTTGTTTTTATGTAAATACTTATTGATTATTGAGCTAAAAATTTAATAATTTTTTAGCCATGAATTAAAGGCCTCATATAAGAGTGATAACTAAAGTGTGAGGCTGTGGTGATCAAAGATAGGAAACAATTTTACGCACGTCGCTCAATATGTCTTCCAAGTCACAACATACATTTGTTGTTAACACGGGCGAAGGACTGGGTGTACGGGATCGATCAGAATAAAACTCAATGTCTACAGGGTCCGAAACCTCATTTGTTCGACATGCATTGAACTCCATCACTATTCTGTTGAAATATAAACACGTTTATTCACAAACATTGACAAAACGATGCATTATGTATAGCTATAGAAAAAAAGAAATCAAATACAAAGATATTATACGTAATTGATTCTTACCCATCGGTGATTAGGTTCTCCTGCGAGAACAAGTCATTTTAGTGAGTGAATTTATTATCAAGATCGTGAAAAACCACCTCAGATTTCGATGCGGTAGTTTTAGATATTATATTTACCGAAGAAATAGCGATCACTGTTGTTTTACATTTAGGCAAAGAAACGTCAAAACAGTTGTCATAATAGGAAAAAATCCATTAATGGTTAAGCATAATCCTTTTCAAAAATCTAACTATCTGGGCCGTATTTAGAAGTGAAATAATTATATACAGAAAAGTCATATTTCTCTTTTATAAACTTACTGTTGTGAACGTCTAAAATCAAAGTGTTGAGTAATTAATATAAAATATTTATTAAACCTGAGTGTACCAAAATAATTTTAATTGTATTTAAAAATATTATTAATAATATCTAACACTCTATTGCAAAGGAGAAATTTATTTCATTTTTTTTATTTTGAACACAGTCGTTATGTTGTCAAAAACGGCGTCCGTTTTATGATGTCAGTTTGTATTTGTAATTTGAATTCAATTTCAGTGCCAAAGTTTTGTGTTTGTTATTGCAATAAAATATATGTGCGATTATAAGTTTTAATAATGGAAAATTCAGTAATTGAAAATGAGGCTCAACAATCTTTTAAATCCCCACCTCGACGGAGACGTTCAACATTTTTTGAAAGGCGGGATTCTTTAGGTTGGTGATTCAATAACTGAATAATTACTTCGCCTGTATAATTTTTTGACCCCTTCATATTGCAATACTAGTACTGTTTATAATCAAATCTATTTTAATCCATTTTACTGTGATATGAATGTGAAACGATTTTAATACATTGAAAAACTGTTTTACAGTTGTGCAGCCCACGTCAGAGAATATAGACGGAAATGTTTGTCGAAACATAAACGAAACGGACCAAAAACAACATGCAGAACTTAAAAGGTGACATTTATAGGTATTTTAATATATATTTTTTGTATTATGTCTATTATGTGAAATTAAGACTGATGTATTTCGTTTCAGATATTATGAGACATTGCTAGGCGAAAAGGAACAATGGAAATCTGAAGTTAATAATCGACGCCATAAATATCATGATATAAAACAGTAAGCTTTCAGTGAAGTCTCACTCTCAAACTTTGTCCATTATTTTAGTTACATGTTGTACTTAATCTAGACTTTTTACTTCTTCAAAGACTGAAAATTAAATAACTTTTGTCTTTACAGACAATATCAAATGGCAGCAAAAGCACCGAGCAGATCAAGAATATCATATTCTGCTTTATCTAATGAAGATATAGAATTCTTAAAAGCAAAAGTTAATATATCAAAAGTTGTAGAGAATCAAACAAAACTACATAAAAATGTCAAAGAGACGATAGCACTGTACAGAAGAGCAATGGAGCTTGATAATGTAATTTTGAATGATTGCGAGGACAAAGTAAACAAAATTACAAAGTATATATTAGACAACAGCACAATAGAACCAATAGAATGATGAATATAATCATGAGATGATTGAATTTAATGTAAATAAATATATAGTCTAGATGTTTTAAATTAAATGTAAGGCTAGTAGCAATTTAATGTAACATGTATACATTCTTGTTTTGTTAGCTGTTATACACATTGTACACCTAAAATAGTATAACATTACTGATAAATTTATTATAATATTTTAACATCACAAATTGTACATAAATTGAAATGGTGGTAGCCTTTAGGTACAAATATTGTACATAGCCTGTTAATGAATTTGTAAATATGTTTAATTTAAAGGATTTATATTTTATTTATTTCCGTTCAAATATCCCCATCACTACCTAATAGTTAACAAAAAATGTTCTAATTTTAGGATCAAAAGTAAAAAAATTACAAAACAGCATCACTTGTAACAATTTATTTGATTTGGAATTACATTTACACATTAATTTATGAAATTAAAAATTATACATATTAAAACATTTCATTTCCGGTTAAAATATATGAACATACATTAGTCCCAACCTTACAACTGTATATGTTTCAAATTCATATGGAAAAAATAAATTATTTCTTTGGAATACATTTAATAATTAGTTTAAATAAATATTAAAATACATAGGAGTTTCACAATCTAGAATCCTAAATAAATAACTAAATCAATCATAATACAATAACATTTTCACTCATTCATCTTGCGATTCACATCCAGCATTACAAAATTATAAAAATGCACCCACCATTTCTACATGACCCTTTTCTTCTTAATATATAACAATTATTAAGGTTTATGTTAAATAGGATACCAGAAATATAACATTCCGGATTATTAATTAGTAAAAGTTAATGGGAACACAGCTGTTATAAATATAACCATCAAAAAATTATTTTTACACTAATTATGCATTATCTAGTTTAGGCACCAATATGGACCGTTACTTAATGGACTTGTGAGCATGTACAGTTGCCTTTTATTGTAAATGAAATATATTACATTGATTAAAATAACATTAAAAAGTAGAAAATTAAATTAATCTTAAATATGACCTGTTTCAAAGAAAAGTATAGTGGGTATACTCAGTTATGCTAGTAAGGCATTTTGAAAAACTATGTTATGGCAGTTACTAATTTCATCTGGCAGCAAATTTTATTATAAAAGGGAATAAATACCAATACTACGTTGAATTCCTCAACTATACGGAGTTTTTACTATAATGTCTATTTCATGGCGACATCCTTTGATACCTAATGTAAGTAATATATTTCCATGTGACTAGTCAGATTAACCAATGATTAAATATATATACCAAAAATTAATATTAATGAATTAATGTTCAGGAACTTTCAAGTCGAAGTCATATGGAATATAAACTCAACTCATATGTTTTGCGTTGAAACTTGTTCTCGTTTGTAATTTTTTCTCTTTAACAGATTTGTATTCACGACGGCACGGACTGTTTCTTAAATCTAATATAGTGTTTACTTTGTCTACAATCTTCCTTGCTGTGTCATGTTCGCATTCAAAGTCGTGCTTCTTGTAAATTGTGTTTGGATGATAGAGGTTCACATTAACTGGAATCAAATTTGTCATATTTTTATATTATATAAATAACTTTTCAAAAGTATAGATATTATGATGATATATTTACCTGAATTATTCCTATCGTGGTATGAAATATCATGACTTGGCGAATAAACTATTCTGAATGTAGTTTTACTGCTTTTGGCTTCTAATATTTGACACCAAGCTACTGAATTCATACTGTGTAAGAAATATTTTGGACGGGCCTGAAATAGGAAACATTATTATTTATTTTATCATATAATTATTTGTATTATTGCATGATATAAAATTCTAAAATTTTAATATAGACTTACCCAAAAGGCATGTTTGTTAGTTACCAAAGGAACAACTTCTATAGTGTCTAAGGTGATTCCAAGTTGGACCGGAGTGTTGGCTCTTACTTTATGTAACAGCTGTACCCTATAAAGCTTATCCTGCGATGCATCGGTTACTACACCAGACTGGAATCCAAGTTTGCCTCTGTTACCTATGATTTTTAAGAAATAACTATATAATAATGAAATCATAGTTATTAATGTTTTAACCTTGAACCAAATGATATTATTATGAAATATTATATACCTTCGTTAAGAGTATTCATAGCCCTTATTATTTCTGATGTATCACTGTCCCCAGTCTTCTGTCTCGAAGTGTTGACATTGCTCTGTCCTGATACGGATGCTTTAGGAAAACATGTAAACGAGTTCATTTCGAAGTCTGCTATGGGGCAGGAGTTATTTTCTTTTCGTTTTAGGTCTAGGCCGAGGCATGTAAAACCAAATTTAGAGCAAGGTTCATTGTTATCCAGACAAGGAAATGCCCAATCTACTTCGCCATCATCTTCAGCTATATAGAGACCATAGTCATGTACAGATCCAAGGGTTATATCTGGGTGTTCAATGCTGAAATTGTATGTTAAAAAATATAAGAAAAATGGCAACAGACATACTAAGAAGAACCTTTATTTTTAGTCAATTTCAAAATAAGTATATTGATAAAATATTGAAAAGATGTGGATATCTCAAACATTCTAATAAGAACCTTAAAGTTATAAGGTATAAATTTTAAATTTATTGAAACTGTTTCAATTTACAATAGGGGAGCATTCTGTTATGATATCCTCAATTTTTTACTAATATTTTTGAAAATTCTAATGTCTATGAAATGGAGTTAGAGAATTTACACTGTTTAACTTGTTTGAATAAGAATAACACCCTTTTGTTTTTATTTTACTTTAAGTATTTAAATGATATAAAATAGAAATTATGAAATACCTGTATTTGTAGCATGTGAAACCAATCAAATCCTTAATCTTTGCACTGGCAATAACACAAACAATTAATGGATAGTTTTGGTGTTTCTCTGGCAACATTGTCATGAAGATCTTAAATGATTTAGTTGGCAGACCCAACTGTGCTGTTCCATCAAACTTTGCATATTCTAGGTATTGACGGTGAGGGAGATCTGGGCACTTCTCTAACATTTCAGCTAACAGGGACTTCTTTTTCTCAGGTTTTACTATATTGACTTTTGAAAAAACTTCAGACATTTGTTCAGCTGTTAGTGGTGCTGGAGGATCCTCCCATTTGATAACTTTGATTTTTGCAGCTTTTTTCAGTGCCAGTTCTTTCTTGTCTAACCATTGTGCTGTATTGGACCTTTGCCTATTTAAAAGAAATAAATATTTATTTAATTTTAAATCACAATTTGATGACTAATTTGTTTAATCTCTAATTTACCTGTGAACCATTTCATCAGTAAACCGTGGGTAGCTAGGGCAAGGTTCATCTTCCTCACTGTCTTCCATATCAGGGTAAGGATCAAACTGTGTGACGACTTCCTTCTCGTCTTCATCGTCCGTTTCAGATTCTTTTCCTCTGCTGGTACTAGGCTGATATAAGACTTTATCTCTATCACGCTTTTTTTCTTCAATTGCTTTGTTTTGATATATTTTAGAGAAATCTTCACCAGCCATAACAATTTCGCACAAACCGGTGTCATCGGTTGCTATGAATGCATCGCGCACATTCTTTAGTAACCATGCCTTATTATCGTATGTAGCCATAACTTTGTTGTAAGGAATTATTTGTTTATTACTTGATTTCTTGTTCTTCAATCAAAATTTAAAGCATGAAACCTATGACACCTGACAAAAGTCAATTGAGTTACCATCACTTTATTATGATTTTTAACCTCAGTGCTGCTAGGTATATAGAAAAATAGAAAACGAAATCGACTTTGTAATGTTAAGTTGCAACCATATATACGTAAATTGATTTATCTCACAATTATTTATGAAGGCTTTATTTTTTAATCAACTTTTATGGTTGTCTTAATAAGTAAGATTAATTTTAAATATACTACATACAAATGTGTCACTTGAAAAAATGTACTATTAATATTTTTTAAATTTATTAATTAAAAAATTTAATATTAAACTAATACATTATGTTTTGATTTTTTTTTATAATCTTGATCGGCAAACTAATTTTGTAACGGTTGTCATGGTAACAAGCAATGCTACGTATAATCAAAATACATTGGGTCTCCATTAAATGTCAAATGAGTAAAATGAGGTTATACTTATCATAATAAACAAATTCTTTAACACTATCCAAATTCGGTTAGCACAGGTATAATAAATGATAATATAGTAAAACAAACCATTTATTTATAATTAAAATCCTTAAATATATCCAGAAAACAAAAAACACAACAGTTATACAACGCTATAATTTCCCAATGATAGCATGCAACTTCTTAAATCTTGAACACAATCATAATAAGATTTGTATGGTGGTGCCAATGTTGTATCATAGAGTTTTAATGTTTCGATAAACTTTTTAATGGCTTCGCCATACTTTCCTTCTCCCATTGCCGCTCGTCCAAGTTTATAAAGGGTCTCTGTATCCTGAATAAATAATAATATATTAGTTTTTTACAGATATTTAGTACTCATTTAAGACAAACATGAAGATATGGCCGATGAAGAAGATGGTACGCACATTTAATTCAACTATATCATCACCCTTTTCATATTAGAAATTTTAAAATAAATCTTTACATTTTAGTTGTAGAAGAGGAACCGCAGGTACAAGAAGACAGAGTTAGTGAGTCAGGACTGAGTCCAGTGGAAGTTGAAAAAACACTTGCACCACCCAAATATGAAGTACGTCCAGGCTTGGGTGAGAAGTGGGTGAAACTTTAAACTATACCCTTGGTAATTGACCCAGAATATCAATTTGTTGCTAATTATACAATAATTTGCCCATATAATAGATTTCAAGCGCAAAATGTAAGGGATATAATATTATCGACAATGCAAGAGCAATTAATGGGCCGGCAGTATCGCTCTGATCAAGCTCCGAGATGGGCTCAATCAATATCTAATGCTGTACGTCAGAGAGTTCAGGATCTTGATATGAAGAGGTAACAATATAAATAAATATATATAATTCCTGTAATAAATAAAGTCCTATTTATATATAATGTAATTTGTTGACTTTATTTAAGTAATTATTTCTTTCTATTATGTGACGCTTATATTAATTTTACAGATATAAAATATTGGTTCAGACAATATTGTTAGAGATGAAGGGAGCTGGAATTAAATGTGGCCAGCGTTGTATTTGGGATCCTGAGACCGATGACTATGCGGACGAGTTATTTAGGAATGACACAATATATTGTTACACTATTGTCTATGGTGTTTATATGTACTGATTTGTTAATTGTTATTTTTTTTCTTTAAACCAGTTTTCACTGGCCAGTGTGGTGCCATTTTGATTTTTATTACCATATACAAACAGAATGAGGTGCAAATTTTTATAATTGACTTACAGTTAAAATAATCCCCTAGACATAGTAATACAATTTTTATTTTATTTTCTAGTATTTTCTACTCAATAACATATATATAAAATGTGTAACACTTAATAACTTTCATTAGATTGTGAACAAAATTATGAAGAAAAATAATGAGTTATATGATTTGTAATTTAAAAATTATTATAAGTACTATGTCAGACAAAAATTTACTGTTCATTTTATATTATTTATGTTCACATCATTTCTCAGTATTAAATAAAAAAATTGGGTTCTCTTGGAATAAACAATGTTAAGCTAATACTTTTACCTACATATATACATATATGTAT
>DVQP01002481.1:0-12508 GCA_018231745.1 Danaus eresimus
TATTTGATATATATTGTCACAATTTATGAGTCATTTTCACATGAGACATTTATATTTAACCATGACAATTTTCTGACAATTTTATTGCTGTCATGAAATTTAATTGTTATTCATGAATGTTTTGTCATGTATCAGTAATTTATTAAAATGATAAATATATTCAGGCATACTCCATCCCCTGGTGACGTCAAGGCCGGAGCTGCACTTCCACCAAGTGATCTGTATCCTCATTTGGGACCAGGCAGGGGTTAGTTTACATCACTTAATAAATTTATATTATATAATTTAACTAACAATGATATGTGTCATTTAGTTGTCTACTCAAAGACAATAACTTCAAAGACAGATTTTCGTCAAGAGAGTAATGTTTGTCTTAGCAATAAATACTACTATATGACTAAAATTGGTCATGTAAATCAGTGATTGCTTGAAGGAAATCCTGACCCAATTGATTTTAGGACTTGCTGGGAAATATAAGATATTTAATATATTTTTTATAGTATATTTTTGTGTATCAATTCTCCAGAAAAACTCCTCCGAGCTGATGAATTGCTGGCGTACGCGCGTGGTGGGGTCGACCTGACAGTGGGCTCGCGGGGGTCCAACGGGTCTCCCACAATACACTCGGGTCCCGCGCTGTCCGTCCGCGATGCGCCCACAATCAATAGCCTGCTGGCCCGGTCGCGTCCGGCCCACGCGAGGGTGGACTCATTACTGGAGCGCCTGTCCGCCGCACCCCCTGTTTCCCCCCACTCCGTCATAGTTCACCCCCGCGCCGCTCCCACGCCGTCACCCCCCTCCTCTAATGAGGTTAGTCTGTATGTAAGTGGCCGACAGTTTCTTGGCATGGGTTTCTTGTATGCATTTCAGGTTCTGATACCTTAAAAGCATTTTTCACAATAAAATAGTTTTGCAATATAGTGTTTTGGGTTGGATTGTAATAGTTGCTGCATCCCTAGAAGTAATTTGTTTTAGTCCAAATACATGTTTTGGTCTGCTTTTTTATGATAGGATTCGGCGGATTCTTGCGGCGCCCCGCCGGGTTCCAAACGGAAACGGAAACCGGAACGCACAATACGTGTCCCTGTGCCACCTCCCCCGCCCGCTGAAGTACCACGACCCGCCACACCGCCTAGAGTTTTACCAGTACCGACACAGCCATTAGAAAATGGTGACACAGGACACATGACACAAAACGGACCACAGAAACCTCCCTCCCCACAGCCACCAGAACCACACGCCAGAAGAAAAACACGATCAGGTTCCGCTGAGACCATAGACGACATAGCGGCCATGATCGCAAGCACAGACTCAGAGCGTAGAGATACTATTCCAGAACCTGCTCCACCAGAACCGGAAGTTCCCGTCACAGTTGATAAGCTAAAAAGTGTCCTAGCGAGTCCAGAACCGGAAGTAAAATCGCCACAAGCCATACAGAACTGCCCGCAGCCGGAGCCGAAATCTCCGAAGAAGTCGCCCAAAAAAGAGGAACCGGAAACGCCTCCCGCTGCGGCCGCGGCGCCGAGGAGAAGAAGCACAAGAACATCAAACACCGAATCAGCAAATGTACCAGTGGAATCACCGTCCGAAGCGAAACCAGCGGAGCCGGAGTCCAGTGAGGCGAGGAGTGCGGAGCCGACAGCAGCTAGCTTCGTGGAAGTCGAGAATCAGTTGGAGAAAATGTTCGCCGGCTTAGAAGAAGCACCGGCCTCCGAGCGAACGGAGAGCGCCAGCGACAAGAAACAGACGGCCAAGGCCAGGAAACGAAGAAAATCTGCCCCCACCAAAGGTGAACGGAAGGCGTCCAAGCGCGCGAGCAGGGCTTCCACTGGCGACGAGGCGCCAAGGCGGAAGACGGTCAGAAAAAAAATCGACAAAAAGAAAAAGGAATCCGTCAAAGACGCCTACGACTCGGGCAGCAATGCGAGCTCCAGTCGATCGAGGGGACCCTACATACAGGTTGGCTTGTAAAAACATTGTTCTTATTAATTCATAAAATTAAAGAATAAATTGTCTATCTCTTAGGTGTACTTAAATTCTTTGAGAAGTGACTTATATAAGTAACTTTAACATGAACCTATTTTAATCCATAATGGTGTGCTTTGTACCATTACAAATGAAAATTCAAAAGATGGAATGAATTTTTATGGTATAGACGATAAATGTTGAACTATTAACCAAAAACTCAAATACAATACCATATTTTTCCACATAATAATTATTCATCTACATTTGAATCAAAATGGAAGGGTCAAAAAATATTGCTACAGTGTACAGTTTTTATTAAGACCTATAAATATAATTTAAGTTACTATTGTTTATTAATCGAACTTCCAGATCGTGGGTCCGCGGGATTCCCCTGTCTCCGTATCAGTGATCAACGCGGCGGCCGGCGAGGACGAGCGTAGGACTGCGGACGAGTGGCGGAACGGCCTGCGGGCGCGGGGCCTGCACGCGAGTACGCTGGGCCTCCGATACGACGCCTCCACTCCGGACGCCTCCTGGCTGTGCGCCTTCTGCGAGCGGGGACCTCACCACTCGGGCCTTGGAGACCTATTCGGACCTTATCCCATTGACGTCAACTCAGAGGAGTATAGGTAGGTTGAATACATTTAATAATTGGAAAGTTGTATCTATGTAATGGACCAATAATGTCATTTTCACTCTAATTCCAGTGTGTTATATTATTTTAATGCTTTAATTCCTTATAAAGCTGTATTCTTACTACGAGTTCCCACCGTAGCACTACATACTCAGCGTTTACAGTTTATAGTATTTAATACGTTAGTTTAGGAATAAATAGAAACGCCCCGTATATCGTTTGACGTGGCATTCTTGTGAAAGACTACTGAAAAGTACTACTACTAAAATAAAAATAAATTATATGTACCTATAATGATATAATATTTTGTCTGATACATATTTGAATGTATGTTTTTCACATTCACTTCATATGTATTTTTATTTTAAATTTTACACGATGTTCCATTGCTTACTGTTTATTGTCAGGAAACTCTTAGTTGTGAAAATATAAATCCTATTCATTTTGAACGTCCTGGATATAAAGACACCACTGCAACGTTTATTTAGAAATAACAACACAGTGTATAGCATTGTGTGAGAATGTGCATAGAGTGTAGACTATTGTTTTATTGATTTAATTACTGAGATATAAAATTGTTGTTAAGATGACTGTTGATAAAAATTTGAGAGAAAATTATGTTATTTATTAAACAAAAGTTTTCAAAGTAAAGATAATAATATTGATATTGAAACTTAATTTCTCAATTACAGCCAAAAATATTTATGTGTAGGTAGGTTATTAAACGACACCATATTAATATAGAAATCTATCCAACAGTACTTTGGACGAGTCATCGAAGCGTCGTTTCACATCATCGTCCGGGGGTGCTGAAGTTTGGTTTCACGAGGCGTGTGGCGTATGGGCGCCAGGGCTCCTGGCGGCGGGTGCCCGCCTCTGGGGGCTGGCGGAGGCCGTCTGCGGAGCCCGAGGCCTCCGCTGCGGTTCCTGCGGTCGGCAGGGTGCCGCCCTGGCCTGCTCCTCCCGCGCCTGCCAGGCCGCCACTCACTACCCTTGCGCCACCTCGTGGAAACTCACAGATGACTTCAGAGCATTCTGCCCCAGACACGCCTAGCGAGTGTTGTGTTACCACAGTGATGTGTTTCTGTTACCTGATTGTGTTTTGTGATGATTTGACCCGTTACCTGATCATGTTAGTGTCTAGGACAGTCTGTGACTCCTACAATCTGTTGGTGTTCCAAGTGCCCGTGGATGTTCTGTGTACGCTTAAACTTTTTGTCACTAGGGTGATGGTGTACTTACGTCACTAAGTTATTGTAAATCGTCTAAGTATACTCCATTAATGTCAGTGATGATGGAATCTCTTGTTACCGGAAATAAAATCAATAATGCAGTCGGTCGATGATTGATCATGAATATATGTATAGAGCAGAATAATCTCAAACTTAGTATTTAGAACAGATTCAAATATTAATATGTAATCCATCAGCTATAGACGATTCTATATTCAATAATTAAATAAACGCTACTACAAAATTTTTCAATACAATATTCGGTCATATGTAAATCTGCTCTTATGGTAAAACACCAAGATTGTATGTGATGGGAATGATTTTAAAACAAAATGACCATTAAAGTTGACTCAATGAATTGATGATTGATACTGTAACGGTATTAGTGTGATGTCGGTTTAACGATGTCATGCATTGGTGTTCTGATGCAAGTACAACAATATACTCCATCAAGACTAAAAATATACATATATATATATTGTTATGATATATGCAATATATACATACAACTCTCGGCTTTTGTCTTGTAAAATCAAAATAAAAGACTTTTAACAACCGCAACCTGTTTTTCTTTGACAAATGCTGTAGCGATCCACAGTTACAACTTATGCCATCAATATTATCCTAGATTATGGCACAATTTTAATATAATCTATAGGAAATAACATGGCTAAACAAAGTCGATGGAGTATTTGTTAAATATTCCCAAAATTACAAATAGCTAACTAACTAGATATCTATAGATGTAATATAGAAAATGTAGATAATTACTTGTTAATGTTTTAGAAGTAATTTATTCGAGTTTGATATGAATGAATCTTAAGATATATGTACAGAGTATTTTACATAGTGTCTTGTATCCGGTGTACATATAGATGTAATGTATACTGCGGCATCAGAACACCACAATTATTTAAGATGGTATAATCAAATCAGTATTTTATATGATCCAGGCGTAACGTTTTTATGAATCAACATGTCGCTGGCGATGTGAGATGAGCCATTTTGTTTAATGCATTTCATTTTTTATTAAATGTCTATAAATTGTTTATGGTACGGTTGGGTTTGGTGTGTTGGAGTTATTAATGAATGCATCTAATTGATTCGAACGGTATAAATTGTTTAGCGTTTAATTAAATAGATAGTTAAAGATCTTTACCAAATTATTAAACATTTAAATCGAAATGGTTATAATTGAACCCAGTGAATGATATAATAAAATGGTTACTTGAATGTACGGAGTATATTTCATATACCTGATGCCATTTTGTTGGTTGGGTGGTACAAGTTATTGATGTCATTGGAGAGGAATATCTTTTTGGTCTGTAATCACCACGTGCGTCTGATTATGTTGTGTTATATATGAAACGTTTTTATGCGTACAAAATACGTGTTTTTTTTATACGAATCATAACGAACATTGAATCATTTAAAGAATTGTAAAAAGAAAAAATAACTATCGAAGTTCACCAGTCTTTGGACATTTCTACGGCGTCTGTCTTACGTTTGATATAAATTGCGTACTTTGATTCCATTTATGGCGGATAGACTGTATTTAGTGAATATAAGGTACAAATTTACATTAGGAAAATCAGGCCAGTTTAGTATTTTTAAATCTTTAATTGAACAACACCCAGAGCCTTACATATACGGTGTAAGAATTTTTTTATCACTTACAGTAAATAATTATTAAGTATGTAAGTGTTATAAATTATATTTATCATGACATTATAAGCAAATTGAAATACAACATGTTTAAAACGAGGCTTCGCTTTTATTTAATATTCAACTTCCTTTATAATTTTCTGTATCAATTTACCGGAGCCTTAGCATAACTGATACTTTAGCTTGGATTTCTCTATGGCTGTGATTGGAAATTATTAATTTTACTCACAAAAGCTGTTGAACAAGCGAATCTGAAAGTACTGCATGCTAACGCCCGTACAAGACGTTTATATGTGAGATCAGTCAATTCTACACAATGTACAACTGTAGAATTGACTGTTTTCACACATAAGGACTTAATGTGTACAATTAATGGCTATCTATAGCAACCTTTCTTGCTTTGAAAATATTTCAAATCTTTGAACACATACCGATTTAACTTTTTTTCATCCAGTTTTGGATGAATTATTTAATCGTCTTACTTTTTGGAGGCAAAATATCTCGATTTTGTCATGACTTGTTCAGGTCAGGTGTTCCCAAGTTTCATTCGAATCCGTGTCTAAGCTCTATAAATCACTTAGTTACAGCGCCACTAATTCGTCATTTTAAAATGCAGTTATGAAATATAAAATTGAAATTTCTAAACGGACAGATTTATTTAGGGTTCACATTGAACCTGCATCTACGGGGGCTATATGAATGAGTATACATAATTTATATTGATAATACGTCGTTTCAAAATGTGACTTCTCCGATGTGCATCATGCTGTCGTAGAAGGAGCAGGTGGCAACAACTGATCTGTCGTCATACTTCCAATCGGCTCCATACGCGATGCTCTCGTGTTCAAGATACTCGTAAAGGACTTTCACGTCTTTACTGACGCGGAGTAACCTGAAGCCGCCGTACATGCAGGCCGCTACGACGACGCTTTTCTCGTTTGGGTTGTACTTCAACCTCCAAACACCGCCGTTCACCTCGCACTCTGAGATGCAGCGTTTTAGGTTCCTCGTGTCCCATAGACGTACTTTTTCGTCGTAACTGTAATTGAACAAAATATATTTAATTTGTCGTTATATATGACACACATTGTTATTGTCTTCAAACTACCTTCCGGTGAGGAGTTGGTATTCTACGTCCACGCTGCTCTTGATGGCAGTGACTCCAGCATTATGGCTCTGATTGATCAGTACGGGCAGTGGTGTCCTCACATCGTAGCTGATGAACAAACAGTCATCACCACCTGGGGACAGCAGAAAAACGTAGGTTTATAATAAATTTCAACTAAAAATTAAAATAGGGACCTTTGACTTTGAATAAATTAAAACACCCACCAGAATAAAACAGATCCGTGTTCCAGTAGTTGAAGGCGGTGACCCACGCGTCGTAGGAGTGACATTTCCATTTGCCTATCCTCCTCATGAAATTCCCGACAACCTTCGTCAAGGTTATAGTCCCCGATGTGTCACTGGCTATTAAACGCGGTTCTTCGTTCAATATTTTATTGGTGGACCAGTCAAGTGACAGCGCCAGTACATCTCGACCGAGCTGACCTTCCAACCAGAGCTCTAACTTCAGACGGTCGGTGTCGACGAGACGGAAGAGCTGCAAATATCCTTCAGACGTCACGAGTCCCAGCACGGGGTAACCTTGAATTTTATGATGACACCATTTCTGATCCAAGACACCAGACGCGTCTATAGTTTGTATGGGGACTATCTCTTTCATATCATCAGTTATTGACAGCACATTTATTCTGCCAAGACGTCTCTGTTTACGACCGTTTGCAGCTGGACAATAAATACATATTAAATGGGTTTGTTTTCTTTACAATTAAAAATTTTGTTTCATTTCATAACCGGCTACTATTAGTGAGTGAATTTCTTATCTAATTGTATAAAATTTTATGAGCATGTTCTCGGAATGTAGCGAAATGTATTAGATTAATAGCCGGTACTTTTTTTTAATAAACAGTAAATTGGCGGCAATCTGATATAGGTACAGATGACATTAGAAAGCAAATTACCTTCGTCCTTAGTATCTAGCTGGTACGTGGAACACACGAGGATGTGTGTGTAAGGCTCTATCGGACACCACTCGACTGTGTCCGCGTTCAGGTACGTCGGCCACTTCCACTTTGTTGTCCACTTCACCGCCATTTTTTCTAGAAAAATGGAAATACCATAACGTAAGTAAATATGCATAAATATTCTGATATCGCGTTTATAATATCCATTAAATACATCGCAGTGAAACAACGATGACTAGTCCAACGAATATAATTATTACCTTTTTTGATAATCATGATTTTACGTCTTTTGTTTGGTATAAAAATCTCTGAATCAGCTGACATGGACATATCGTGTATCAAGTAACGAGTGCGCAGGTTCGCTTTGGGAAAAAAAATCAACGCAGTCTCATAACACTGCGACGAGACTCGCGTTAACTTCTCGTTTGTTTATTCAATCGTTAAATACTGTCATGTGTATTGAAAGCCGGCGGAGTTTCACCAAATAAAACCATACTAAATATTTTTTAAATACATTTATTAATTTATAATAAAAATAAGTCCATAGGGGAATAAATACGGTACGATATATTATCGCTAACAAGCGAATATTCAACATATATATCTCATTTCACATTTTAACACCCGTTACTAAATTTCTAAAATTTGTACTGTTTTATGGTTCGACACTTACAAATAGGTTGAGTAATTACAGATAAAACGATATAAATAAAATACATTTCGTCACCTGTACACTATGATTTAGAAATAAAAGAAACATCGAAATACTTTATGACAGAAAAATATTAATATATATATATAGATATAAAAAAAACTACAATCGAAATGGACTTTAAAACGTAAGTACAATATCAATTAATGGTAACTTATTTAATAAAAACTATTTCGTATATTCTCCTTAACCTAAATACATTCTAACCAGTATACTTCAACGGCAGTTGGACCAAGCTAATGTCGGAAACACACGAATTACTCACAGATAGAGAACACTTCCTTTCATCACTAATAGAAGTACAACATTTATTACGTATTTTGATACAAACCGATGGATTCTATATTTGGGGTAGAATTGAAAATAGTTTAGATTAATATTATAAAAAATTATATATATCGAAAATGTGTTCAAGCATACGAATTTATTGCTAGTTTTAACACATTATAGCTGTTTGACACTGTAACTTCGTTAAAATGGCGAATATAAATCATTAAGAAGTAACATTTATAACTTAATATGTACAACTTAATACTAACAGAATACAAAAAATGAGCACATCTTTACTTATAAACTATAATATCCTATTTGAGGTCATGCACTTAAAGGTCTTGCTCTTAAATGTAGCGGTCAAAAATATCATGTCACAATAATAAACAAATCCGTTTTTACTCGGATTGTGTAAATTTATTTAGTAATATATATATATTTTATGTAATCTTTCGTAACTACCGTGAATAAATTTTAAATTTATGATAAATATATCAATAGTAATGATACGACATTTAATTATAAGACCGTGGGAAGTTAAAGAATATAGCGGGCGGAATTCCCATTATCAAATTAATATTTGTCACCGGTAACACTATAATTCTATTTTAATTGACACAACTGTAGCAACAACATGACATAATTATAGATGTAAATGACTTTATGAACTCCGCCGCTACAAGACAACACAATACCACTTCACTATCTCGCGCTAACATGTCAATATAGAAACATATTGAACTAAAAACGTCCTTATAATATAAAACTGACCATTAAAATGTTTAAAAATATCTTTTTTATTTTTCTTGATTTTGAGGTAGATGTTCACAATAAATGTTGCGATCACAGCCTGGGTTTGTTCAGGACAAGATCCAGTACATTGGATGGACCCACATATCATTTGGCCGATGGGACAAACATGAAATACACCGAGACTTTAATACTATTGCTTTCTCTTCATCAGACAGTCATCCTAGCATTTGTTGCTCACAGTTAGAAGTTACTATCTTTCCACTGACATTCAACGAGGATTCATTTGGAACCAAAGACATCAAATCATCACTTGCTATTTTTTTTTCTTATATATAATAACATTTCACAATTAAACAACTTCATATAATGATGTGTAAATATCTGTCTGTTGTCTACATAGGATTCTCAACTGCCATAACCTTAATTATAATTAAATCTAATAAATATTTTAAGGTTTTAGAGACTAAGGTATACTTTGTAAAGCGATTTGTTGTCTCTTTGGGGATCTTTACGAACCTTGTCTATTACAAAATATGTTTTAAAAATATCTCATATCAAAGTCCGTCAAACTGAATGTGTGTTTGTACATTAATGTCTAAGTACCCTGATTTTATTTGAATATTCTGCTTCAAACGTCTTATTAGTATAATTAAATATATGTTTAAAGATTTAAAAAATATGATATATATATTTTATGTGTTATATATATGAAAGTAAATTATTTCATGTACAAACCGAAAAAAAAATTCAAATGTCTTTTATATTAAATACAAATGAGTGCTAAAATTAACTGGACTATGGTAATTGAAACTACTGTCTTGCTGATTTTTCTGTTTCAATCAGACATTCTCTAACAAGAATACGAGCATGTACAATGCCACGCTTGAGTCTCTCAGCTGAGCTACGACTGCCAGAGTAGCTCGGTCTGACTTCCTTGCCCATTTCTTCAATGACAGCTAGCAATTGAGCATATTTTGACATACCATTATCTTTATCCTTTCCGTTTGAGGATGGAGATGAACCCGACACGGTAGATATCGTGGCGTGACTGTTACCACCCAAAGATATGTCTTTATGATTATTTTTACCATTCATAGGGATCGCTGTAACCGTCACGTCGCTCAACTTCGACTCCACCGCCTGGATATCCATGGCCTCCATGTTTCTATAACGAGAACAGAATGCCGATATACTATAGGTAGCCCAAATATGATTCTATGAAAGAGGTAAAACTCAACAAAATGAATTAGTATGTCATGAATATTTATTCACTTTATATAATAGTTTTGTATGTGCAAGAGGGATAAACAAGATTATAACAGTTTAATATAGTTAATGTAGGACATACCCGATCCTCTCAGCTGGACTCCCCTAAGACTAACTGGCGTATATTCGTCCGTTACTGAATGGCAAATGTTTTTAATGTATGGAATGTTTTTTTTATATTGTAAATACAAAATAATTTGACATGTAAATACGTAAATTGTATAACAAACAATATGTACTAAACACGACCGAAATTACCACATTGACACAATCACACACGAAACAAGAAATAGACATAGACAAGTTACAAAATAGTTCAATAGTTTTATTATACATACTACATCTCACCTCTGACCAAGGTTATCAAAAAAAAATTAAGGTAATTTTAATTAACGGCTGTGCTTAGATTTTATTATTCTGTATATTCAAAAAAAAATTTTTGGATAAAATTTTAAATATTTTCCGAACGAATATTAACCGGCTATTTTGAAAACACAGGACACTTTCACGAATTTTGTGAATAATGTTCTATATTTTAAATTTGATACCATTACGTAAAGAAACCAAGTGACATTAAACTGACTTTTCATTTTCATGTGGTGATTGGTGATGGTAGTGAAATGATTGATAGTAAAATCATAAATTGTTAAAGTGATGTAAAGTGTTCTTTTAACACAACCAAATATAAGAAACAAATCATGGCTGGCCGAGGAGAGAGAGGAGTTTCTAGAGTTTTAGACAAATTGGAAGCATCGATTAATTCGGGTCAATATTATGAGGCACACCAAATGTATAGAACATTATATTTCAGGTAATTTTTTCGTACATTCATATTTTACTGCGTTCCAAATTCCGATCTTTATTAGGAACATACAATTTTAGATATCTCGGTCAAAAAAAGTATGCGGATCTGTTAAATTTATTGTACAAAGGATCCACCTTGCTCCTCCAACGCGATCAGCAGGGTAGTGGCGCAGATCTGGCGATACTTCTAGTAGAGGTTCTTACAAAATCAGAAATGCCTCCATGTCATGAGTGGATAGAGAAAATTTCAAAGTTATTTGAAATTATGAACTCAAGTATACCAGAACGAGAGATATTTCTCACAAATGCTGTGAAATGGTCAATGGATGAAAACAAAAAAGGACATCCTTTCCTACACAAGGTAAGTAAAGTTCCATTACAGTTTATTACAAATCAGTTTTTAAACTGAAATTGGGTTGGCTATGCAAATTAAATTATAATAAGAAACAAATATATGCTATAAATACATAGTTCAATTAAATTAAAAAAAATTCTAGGTAACTGTTGTATCATTTTTAAATTATTCCTCTATAAATATAATTTTATTACTGCCCATTTTGTATTCTCAAGCTGAACATTTGTTTTATATTTATCATCTGTATCGCCAGAAACACAATTTTGGATGCACATTTGCATAATTTTCAAAACATTTATTAGACTTTTAAATAATTATTAGGTTGACTAAAGCTCTGCCTGTTTAAAATTAACTAAAAAGCGATTGCAAGTTTGAATTGTACTTGTGTTGCTGAATTTATGACTATAATTTTGACTTGATTATTTATAAAACTAATTAAGGTAACTTTATTATATTGCTTTCTGTTAAAAAAATTTATGATTATTGCTCTATGTCAAAAGGGAACAAGCAATATTCAATAATAATTCTATTTTTCCATCCACTGACACTGCAAGCATCTGGTAATGAATTTGCTTTGCTTAAGAATTTATGTAGCTGTTAAAGTCTCCAACAAGATATTCATGAAAAGAGAACCATATAGTTCTTTGTTGGACTTTCTGCTGACTTCATGTTGCAGATGTTACATTTCTGTGGATCTACCTAAAATATCTGACCCATATTCTCTCTAATTTTTATTAATATTCTCCCACTCCGGTAGTTCTTCGGTCAATAGCTAAGGCTTTAACGCGAAATTTTGTTTTGTGGTTTCTACCACCACTTCAG
>DVQP01002482.1:0-12507 GCA_018231745.1 Danaus eresimus
GATCGTCACACGATTTATGTATTAATAATATGGACCAAACTGTCGTTACGGACGCACTACCTAACCCTTAACCACTAATATTAAAACATTTATAAACATAATCATCTTTAATACTTGTACAGTAAGTAATACATGGCCTTATGTAAATTATTTCCTTTGTTACATGATATGCTTCTGGTGAATTTGTTGAAGTAACGTGATGAATGTTGATAAAATCTGTTCTAGTACTAGTAATGCCTTAATGTTTAGGGTTTTCTTAACTTGTATCGACTTAGTATGATTTACTTGTGGAAGTCTCCCATCTTTTATATGATCTTTATCCAGTTTTGATTCATCTTAAAGTGTGATCTATTGTATATAATCGTTAGTATCAAATGTAACACCACATCTGTTAATTTCAACGCTTAACATATTTAAACATATTATATGAATTGTCTTTGTGAGTTATTGAAAATTGTGATATTGTTAATAATACATCATAACAGATATTTATGGACTTGCTTTTAAAGGGTTCGAGTAAACTGTTAATGTTGCTTCTAATTGGTTCTTTGTAAGGGCCCCTTTCACTTTCTCTATTATAATAATGTTTGTGAAATCCTTTTTAATATACCTAATGTTAGGCATTCAGTGCTCAAATATTTTTTGTTCAGTTTTAACTAGTATCGTGTTTGTAACCTAACTGTTTGCTTTTTCAAAATAAATAATATCATAATATCCCATCCAAATATAATGACTATACATGGTGTTTAATTGTTTATATTTTTAATATCACTTCAATAAAATATTTCTTAAGGTTCGAAAATAAGAATAGCCAGAATATTCGAATTCTAAAACTTTCAAATATTTATGATTGTTGCAGTTGCAGAAACGAAATCTACGAGACCAGATTATTTTGACCTCCCAAAGCAAAGTGATCTTTAAAAATATATACATATATACATCATAACACACAAACACGAAAATTAGATTTTATATGTATTAATATTTATCATGGATAACATATCTGTAGATAGAATGTGGTTTGTCTAGTTCAAATCTCTATATATTTAAAATATATTTACTCGTCTTTAAACTACTGAATTGAAACAAAACCGAGTGATTTATGTGATTTCGAATCCGCTGAATCCGTTTCTAGATATAATTGTTTTATGTTTCAAAGCACACAATACATAACAGATATTATGTATAGTTTATTCAAATATAAAAATAATAACATTTACGTGTGCTCTATATTAGACTAGTTGAATTGTTTTAGAAAAATGTACCTAATGATTGGTTAGATTTGATGTCATTATAATATATCCTCTCTTATTCAATATTTATAATCAGATATTTATTTAAAGTGACTTAAATGTAATATATCATTGAGACAATACAAAACTTGATGATCACTTTAATTAAATATCACCTTGTAATAGAATTTTTAAAAAAGTTTTGCATGATAAATCACTTTCGTAACATAACGTCCATCTTATATATCGCAGGGATATGTTTAATTTACAAAATCCAACTAATATATGAAGCGTTCGAGATAGTATTAAAGAAAAGCGCACAGCATTAATTCATCAATAATATATAATATAGTATTCACTCCTTTACCATGACAATACTTGGTAAACTAATTCTTAAGTGAAATGTGATGAACACAATCATTACGCTCCAATTATAAAAATTAATATCACCAACATTGCATATATCTTTGTATAAATGCATATATGTAAATGTTACATGTTTAAACACATTATTGAATTTAGAATTTTTATGAAAAAAAAATAAAAATAAATATCCGTATTTCAAATATAATTTCGTTTTGTTTTATTTTATCACTTTTTTTTTAAACAAGTGTAAGATTGTTTTGTTGTAGTGGTAATGATTTTATGTAAAAGGAATTTATTTGACGTCCAGATTAATTTAAGCTAGCTGGAATTGCATCTGAATATGATATACAATGCAGAATTCTTAAAGGCTGAATCACTTCTTCCAAAAGTTCCCTCATACGTAGAACGGCGTCACGGCCGAGCTATTTAAGAGCGTCACCCATTCATAAAGATCGAGCACATTGCAGGAGTTGCCACCGCGAGGTACGCACGCAGATCTGTATTCAAATACTGTTTGTTGGGTAACACTGTTTGTTAGTGTTGTGAGAAATGAGCGGAAACTTTCTTACAATACCCGGGGACGATCCCATACAGAGAAGATCACGGGTAAGGATACTTTATAAAAATTTCTTTGCTCGGTATAAATAGAGTTTGTTCCATTAACAATAGTTAAATTTTATAGGATTTTATAGGATTCTAAAAATGTTAACTTTTATTGGCAATGTTTAGTGTTTGAAAATATTCTGATCAGTACATTATTCCCTCTTTATGATGATAAATAAGAGACAGTTGGTAAATGATATTTGTATTAGAATTGGTTCCCGAAACAAATCATTGATGTATTTTTGGTAAGAGTTACTATAATTTTTGTGGTTAGTATGTATATTTTTTTCTATATTTTATATGTTTCCAAATTATTGTTGAACTATAATTTCGAATAAATGAAAATATATAAAATTTAACCGAGATCTTAGATTATACAAAATAATTATATAAATATAAAGATTTCTGTCGCAGTAGCACTCGGAAATTACATATAACAAAAAATATGTGTGATTCGGATTAGACTAAATAATATAGTAGCTGCGTACAAGACTTGATGCGTCACAAAGTCTATAAACAAAAAATATTATTATTCTAACGAAGCCATATTTATGGGATTAATAAATATATACCACAACTAAGTCCTGACTTTTAGCCACAGTTACATAATAAGTCACACAGAATTTTTCTCATTTCGACGGAATTTACTAGATTTAATTATTTCAGCAACGTTAATTAAGTTTTAAAAAATTATGTATAGCTCTAGGTCTATGATAAAAAGACGGCAGAAAAATATTTTTAATAAACTAATGTTATTGTGACTGCATTCTCAGTATCACTATATATATATTTCTATACTACACGTGGCACGTTTTGTTATAATACAATTACATAAGCAAGAGTTGGAGCAGGTTACATGTTGCAACTTAAGACAATTTTGCTCATGAAAGGTTGTGTTATTCTAATTCTTTATATACATAACAACTATATAAACTCTATGGAGAGATAATTTTGATCAAAAATCATTATACGAATAAGCTGCTTTGTTAAAAATTATTAATATTTTAAAGTTACTCATATTATAATGAGATAAAATGTCCATAAATAATATGGGGCTTATGTAGGTTTGATATTTAAGTGATATTCTAAAGATAACTTATATACTTATACCAAACTGTCATTGTGTGGAGTTTTCATCTCAAGATTTTCTTAAATACTCTCATATGATTTTTTATAAATTCATAATTTATTTAACGCTGTTTTTAAACTAACTAAATATAAAACAATCAGCATCTTTTTTAAAACAAACTAGTTAATAACTACCAAAATTTTTAATTATTTCATCACTTTTTGAGAAAATAGTTAAAATCTAAATTAATGATAAAAAAGTTATTTAACAAAACATGTAGCACTTCAATAAATGGAAGCAATCTTTTGACAAGAGTCTGAGTTTTCGGTATTAATAGCCATTGTGATGTCCATAATATATATGACAATTATATCAAGATTAGGTAGCACTTCTTTGGACGCACTATCAATTAATCTTTGCTTGGTCTACTTCTACTAAACGTGTTGAAAAAAGAAAAACCCTACACCAAAACTCTGTTTTATTTTAATAACCTATTGCCAGAGTTAGCACACAATGAGAAATTAGATGGGATTATATTATCCTATACTTGAATATGTTTTGTAAATAAATGAAAAAACATTATGCTTTAATAAAATTCCTAGCGTCCTTAATTTTCTCTTAATAAAATATACACAAAATTTTAGGCCGCGACTACGCTGGCGTGAACGTGTGTAAATTTACGTTAAACAGAATTTTGTTTAGAGAGAAATGTGTAAACATATTAGAATAATATATTTATATACTTAAAGCAAACTGGCAATGATATTTTAGTATGTGTCGCACGACGTTATTCAAAATACTACATTACGCCGTAATACTGTGGAAGCCACATGGAGTTCCACAATAACTATAGCTCATGTCTTATTCTAAAAGTTAAGGTTCAACTATATCTGCTGTTAAGATGCATTAAAAGTCAAAAAAAGTGTAGTTTTTGTCCTAAAGAGATATCAAACATCTACACATCTTACTAAATTATCACATAATATAGGGAGAGATCAATATCTATTGAAATATTTAAATCATAGACCTCCTGGCAATCTTTACCGATAATATTTTTTTTATCAGCAAATGATAAAAATATTATCATTTTGTTTGATGTTACAAATTTTATTTCCAGTAACTATAAGGTTGTTTTGTAAACCTCAATGAGACTAGTACATTTTTTATGTAGTAAGATTATTAAGTCCTCTCTATAATTCAATCTCTAACGTTTCATCAACGAATACCGGTGCTTTAGTGAAGTAAAATCGTAACATATTAAAATCTCAATTCATTTCAGAGGGATTTTTAGCGGAAAAGTTTAAAACTTTTAATTATATTTATATATATAATAAAAAATAATTATTCTCTCCTTACTCTACTCAGTTTATTTTAAATAAAATTTTATAATTATATTACATGGATATTCGTTTACTTGGAGCAGGAATATTATGGTATTTCGTAATCACATTTATATCGAAATTCACTCGTTGATTTTCTTGAAATACATTTCATTGGGGACAATAGTTAGTAAATAACTATTAAATTTGTTATGGCGACGTATCCATGGAACGACGCCAAAGTCTAAATCCACCGGATTTTTCAAATGCCATACCTCAATCCCTTAGACCACATATGTATTAAAAATAGACAAGAAACTTATATCTTTATGTATGACATTAAAAGTTAGATTATAGTAATGGAATCTATAAAAAATTAAATGAGAAACCTTTTAAATTTGTTATTAAATAATTTCTATTGCTGCATTTTTTAAATTAAATTTTAACAAGATAGTTTTAGAATTCAGGCCAAACAACATGAACAACAATAATATACTTAAGAATATCTAAAATAAGAAAGTATGGCCATCGACAGAAGCACTTAGACTTAAACATTTTGGACATACAATTTCATATTTAATATTCTCTCAAGTAAGTTTCTGTAAGTTTCTTGGCAACTTGGAACTATGGTTGGTACGAGTGCTAAGTTACATAACTAATTCACAATCACGAATAAACTTAATACAGTATCAAGGACAAAGAAAAACAGTTATAGGACATATAATGAAACTTTCTATAATGGTATAGTTGTATACATATATACACTTATACATATGGTTTTTAATTAATATACGTCTGTCTGTTTATATGAGTATCACTGAATCTAAGGCCTTTGAGCCCAGGTGGTTTATTTCACAAATCAAAGAATTTTGTAAGGATTGTTCAATTGAAACTAAGCCTCTGAACTATTTAATTCATATTCATATATTGTAAACTATGAGCACCCAATACTATGAACCACTTACTATATATTATATATTAATTAAAGCGTGACAAGGTCCCCTCAATATAAAGGACTGAACATATGGAACATACTATTATTTTAATAGTAATGGAACGACAAAAACGTATAATATGATTGTCCTAAACCAATTATCAATGCGTGTTTACATAAAGAGGTAATCTAAAATAATCTCTAGTAAGTCGGAAGATGAGGCATCGAGACAAATCGGGCGTAAAAGCTGGACAAGGTCAGGCCAAGGCCTTTGAGCCATTGGCCCTGGATAACCGAGAAGGAAATTTGTATTGTTTCCGTCAATAATAATTACCACAAATATTTTACTTCTTATTTTACACTATAGTACTTACTTAGACCTGTAATTTTAAAGATGGGTCTAGTTTGTTTTTTTAATGGCTGTATCACAGCTCAAGTTAAATATTAACATAAGTTACCATTAACTATACAATATTTAATATATTGCATAATATACCGTTTCAGATTAAGCGGACGCACTGACAAATAGACAATCAATAATTTTAAAAATAAAGTTATTTTGATGTTTATATATTGTGTATATATCAATATGCTTTCGGTAAAAATCTGTTACTTAATATTACAAAGAGACATTCAAATTTTAGTGATTTGTTGATCATTGGTCAATGACAAAAATAAAGGTTCTTTGCGCTCTCCGGTATAAATACCTTTTAAAATCAACATTCCTTAGCCGAGTGAATTATCGGGTGAGTTAAAACCAAAATTTCACTCACTGTGTTTTTCCTTCCACTACGTTCCATATGTTCGTATTGTAAATATTTGTCGATATATATTTTAGGTAAAAGATTTTTCATACATTCTTTAAAATACTCTACTTCTTAATATTTAGAATTCTTGAGTTAGCGCGCATACTAACCAAGACTATGTAAACAGATTTCGTGAATCGTATGTACCACACGTTTTTTGGGAAGCAATACATTGAACTATCAATTTGAATGAAGCAAAGTTTATTGAACTTTAAATTTATTTGTAAATATGTACTTAAATATATTCATATAAATAGTATTAAAATAAATAATAAAATGTATATAGTAATTATATCGTAACTGATTCAGTTTCAAAATTTATTTTTACACAGATATATTCAATGTACATAATATGATAATTTGATTAAATATTTTGTTTAACTACTTAGAAAACAATTTTTTTTTTGTATTACAATCATTTTATTATAAATTTAAAATAGGTCTAATTCAATTTAGATTTAAGAATGAATCCTCAGAAATAAAAATGATTGAACAAAACTCTATACAAGATGCTTTTCAATTACATTGATATTTGATACTATTTTTGGTATAGACAATCAAAGCTACATCAGAATAAAAATTATATTTGTATGGCTTATAGCCACTTTCGGAATAAGTGGTTGGGTGGGTTTATATTATGATCATAAACGAATTTCTATTCCGACGATGGCAGGTGTTGGCAGACTGTCACATATAAATCTTAAGGCGAACCATTTTAAGGAACCATCAGAATTGATTTATGATCATATATTGAGGCAAAAGCGGAAATTGTGCAGTCTGAAGATGAATTATAGAAATATGAAGAACGCTATAACTATGAATGTTTGAGGCGTTGGTGAAAACATTGGAATAAATTTCAATTTATTAGTTACTTGTATGGGTTTTGAATTCAAAAGATGTAGTATTAAATAATTCCTTTGCATTATGAGCTCCATTTTTAATTATATTAACCAAATGTTGAAAATATTTTTAATATTGTATGTTTATTTCTATATTAAAACACATATACCTCAATTAATTTAGGAAAATAAGAATTTATAAATTTGATATTTTAACCCAAGCTACACAAATGGACACCGTTTCCCACAAAATGAAACTGTGTCGATAAAAATGACGTAAGTTTATTTCGTTTGGACATTTATCAATTATATTATTAAGTTAATAAGTAATATTAATTTTATTTCTTTGTCTCCACTTATATTAAACTCTTAATTGTGAAATTATTATATAATTAGACAGATGAATCAGATGGGGTGTAAATTGGTATTGTAATAAAATGTGTAAAAGTTATATACAAACTCAGCGTTAGTTAATTTATAAAAACTCTAAACACGGACATATAAACTATTTTTTACACTGAAAATTTCTATTTTTACAAGCTTGAAAAATATTAGGAAAGTTATTTAAAAAAAATAGATGGTTTCATTTTAAGATTCGTTACTATTTCCGATCCGTTTCGTAAAAGTAAAAAATACATATGACAAAATAAATTGGATGTCACATGGATTTTAGAAATTATGCAATATTTACGCATCTGCTGTTTGTTATTAAATCGGTGAAATTCATATTTGTTTAAATATCACATAACTTTGTAGCCACAAACCAAACTTTTGTTTTTTTTTTTCTGAGACATTTCAATAATTAGTAACTGTTTAACCTTGAGACAGTTGTTTTTCAAATGTCTTGCCAATATATTTATTCGAGTAAACTATGTTTATTTTTTTTTTACATTCCACAAATTATGAGTCTTCGTACTAAATTCATATTATTTTCAATACTCATATAGACTGTCAATAAGCATATATTGTTTTGATATCAACGTTTAACAACCATGTTTGCCCTACAGAGCTCGTCATTGACAGATTTAATATCTGCGTTCGACAATAAGGCTCAAGCCCACACAGAACTTCAGAAAATAACAGCCTTCAGTGGCAGCTTCGATAAAAATCTTAAACCAACCTTCTCCAAAGATGAATATGGAAAGTGAGTATAACATTTCATAAGAGTGAGTTGGATTTTTTGTAACTAATTAAGGTCCACATAGAATATCGTCTTTTCTAATTTTAAGTGAGTGTGTGTTTTATCGAATATTTTAACTAAGTAAGAAGTTTGAGCAGTTTTAATTATTCCATTTTTATAATGAGATAGAAACAAATTAAGGTACTTATTATTTTAAAATGAAAATATTTAAACGAAAAGCAAATCGTCTTTCAATGAGAAATACGAAACAAAAATGAACAACAAACACACAATACACATTTTTCTTTGTTCGTTTACAACAAGAGATCTTAAGATCTTTTTTTCTTTAAAATACCTCAATTATCTTTCGCGGCGTTTTCTTTTTACAACTTATACTTCTTCATCTTTTTAGTTCGTGGTGTTTCCTTATAGATTTCGCCAATGTCATATGTCGATATTAGACTGAACTATGAAAAGAGGGATTTGTGAATGAACAAGGTCTCGACCAATTTATACTTTCTCTAATATACATTCCCATGTTAATTTAATCATGACTTATACTAACCTTGACTTTGACACTTTGATACTATATTTGATACTTGACTGCCAAAATTTTTCGTCTTTCAACACCATTACAAAGACGTGTCTATGATTAGAATTCTAAACGAGACTTGAATCTTTTTAAGTTTTTTTGTATCTTTCTGATATGATTCTGTGAATATTTTTTTATACTTCTTAAATTCAATTTTTTTTATTTAATAAATTATTTCAAAAATTTCTTTTGCAATATGTATAGTATGTATACAATAATATAATTAAAAATGTTTTATTTTCCTCCTTGATTCTTTCGTTTTTTTTTTTTACTTTACAAATTTATTTATTCTATAAACTCCATATAGATATCAAATAGTTGAGAAACTTTTCCATAATAATATTAAAACACCTTTAGAATATTTTTTAAAATGACTCATAACTTAGTGTTTTCTATTGTGAGTTTAAAAATACCTTTAAGACACCTTGGTTTGAAATTTATATACTTATTGTTTCATAATTATTAAACAAGAAAAGAAAATAAGAAAAAATTACAACGACATGACAGATGATCTAATAATTTTAAACTAATAAAGATTGTTTATATTCTCAGAAAGTAGTTGAAACGGGTGAAACCTTACAGAGGGTACATCGCACATATAACAGAGAAACGATTATTTAAATAAAAGAATTTTTTTGCAATGTGATATTTTGTAAAACATACAGCATGTATCAGAGCATCAACGTTTATATTTTTTTGAAATAAAAGTAATCAAATCAAGTATCAATTTTTCAATAGCAAAGATAAATCTGAAGACAACTGAATTCATTGCTTTCAGCACAAGCGCATTCTTCACGTCATATGTTAAAAAACTATTATTTTTTTTACAATCTTTTCATTCAGAAATAACACATTTACCTACTTTTAAAATCATATAAATCTCTATCAAATCTGAGGAGTTATGCCATTTGTAAACATCGAAAAACTTCAAAGAGCTTTGAAATGTGAATGAGAGGCAACAACTGTTTTGTTTTCCTAAAAAAAAATTAGAAACATTTGAGTTAAAAATATTCGAATGGCATAGACTTTAGAATATTTAATTTCATAATGACATTAATACGTGTAACAATCAGCTTTATTAGAATTTACAAAGAGGTTTCGTGAAACGACTTAAGTCAACTTTTTTACTCGAATGAAAACAGAAATAATCGTAACACATGTCTTATTTTTGAATATTTATAACGGGGTGATCTTACGTACTAAGTTTTTAATGAAAACTCTAGTAGCAATGTTATAATTTATTTGTCCATAGCCTGTCTGAGCGTCTGGAGAATCTAAATAAAATTAAGTCAATATTATTTTTAAGTCAATAATATTATTTTTAACACTTTTGCTTAAAGCGGATATCAAAAACAAAATAATATAAATAAAATCGTTATTAAAATTATGTTGAACGCTCTTGAATCACAGTTGTGGCTCATTGAGTGTATTCATAAAACTTGAGACCTACTGTATTGTGTCATTATCATAAGCCAGCTCAAAAATCACCAACTGCCAGCCCTTTTCATAATTCCATCGTAATTTATACAATTTAAAATCCACATTTAGTCTAACGGATTGAACCACCGTATAAATAAATTGTGTAATTTTCGAAATTTTCAGACATATGCTTAGTGAATCATCGTGAAATTTTACATTAACATTAAAGCTCGTCATGTTACTTCCTAATTATATACGTACTCATGGCTAATGATTGATAAAATCAAAATGTATACAAACAAGAGATTTCACTTTTCAATAATAGTATTTTTTTATTACATACGTATTATTTAAAACACTTAATATTATAAAGTTTACATTAAAAATATACTGTTCTAAATTTTGACACATTTCAACATACTATTATGTAGGTAGGTACGAGAAACAAGCCCACACAAATACATATATATACAATAACGCCTCAAAGAAAAACTCCCAATTATAAAAGTATTAAGATTATATAGCAAGTATTTCTAGTAGTGCCTAATTATTTTTCTAGACCCATCCCTGGATCAAAGACTGAGTACAGAGGCGCTGAAGCACAGGCTAGAGTTTGTACGGAAATGAAAGAACTTTGCGAAATTATTAACGAATACGGAAAGAGCCCCTGCAAGAGCCTCTTACCACCGGAACTGAAAGATGCCACAAAGGTCATATCATTCGGTGAACTATTCACAGTAAGTATATTTACATTTAGTTTATTTAATTGAATTTAAAGAATGATATTAACGGTAATTGTATGATTTGTGTAATGACGACAATTTTGAATAATTAGTACAAATTTGAATACAAAATATTATATAACATCCACTTTTAACATTTTTACTTTGTGAAAATTTAACAACTGTATTACAACAAAATGCACCATCGGGTTCCTTTTTATACATGTAAATTTGTCTTTATAAAAATTCTTAAAAAAAACGATAACATTTAAATATGATAACATGAAAATATTGAACACGTGAACAGACGTAAACTACATCCAGAATTTCTAAAGACAGGCGGAGGGTGAAGTGGATAGAAATAAATTTGAGATTTGACATTAATCAAGAAACGTAAAGACCATGAGGGTCGTTAGTCTGTACTATTTAAACAAAGGAAGAAACGATGTTGTTACAGTTACTACATATATTTTATAGCCTTGGAGTCTTATGAACTTATTTTTGTAACAACTTTTGTATTATTAACCTTTTAAATAAATTGTATAGAAATAATCTTACTTGGTGAATGGAAGATACGTGATATGTTTTAATGAACAAAATTTTGTACATAAATTTAAATTAATGCAAAATATTTGCTAGCGGATGTTACCTGCCGTGTTGATCAGTCATGTAAATATACTTGGTTTTCTTTACATGTAGATTTATTTGTTGATACAGTAATTCTACAAGAATACATTTAATCATTCTGAATTCTCATTTTCGGTTCATAGTATTTGATGATTTTTATAACTATCACGATTTTTGTGTGTCAAACTAGTGTATCAGTCTATAATGAGTAAATATACTTTATGTATAAATGCTTTCTCGTTTTAAAACCGTTGACTTATAGTGTTGAACAATTTGTCAACCGTTTTCACAAAAATATTAATTTAAACCGATCATCTCATAACACGACACTTTGCCTATCTTTTCATCAATCCTAAAATAGGATTTCGGATGGACAATGATCTTGGCAGCTACTCAGATGACAGATGCTCAAAATATTTGTAATTTGTGACGGTCGGTAAGTCTCATTGTTATAGATAGACATATATAATTCTATGGCAATTCAAATGTATACAGGTACATTAATAGATGTGAAATAATTTATCACGCACTCCATTTCTTGCTATGATGCTTATTTCAATATTATGTTATAATTTGGTTTGAAAATCTACGGCGTGACTTACAAGATTATTGTTTATATAAAAAATATGACTTTATGAATGATTCTAACGATTTAATTCAAAAGCTCTACATAAAACGAAATATGTATCAATATATATAAAAATGTTAAATGAATATAAGCATTTCCTATCAATTCATACCAAAATTCCTATTTCTATCCTATTTCTTGCTATGATGCTTATTTCAATATTATGTTATAATTTTGTTTGAAAATCTACGGCGTGACTTACAAGATTATTGTTTATATAAAAAATATGAC
>DVQP01002483.1:0-12503 GCA_018231745.1 Danaus eresimus
TATTGGAAATAAATTCATGAGATAAACAGCTTATGTGATTGTACATAATATATTATTCCATATTTATAGATTTATTCGAATTACTTGGTAATTTGGTATTATTTTGCTGTTCATCCGTCCTTGAGTAAAAAACCCATACAAACACATCGTCGTCGTCGTCTATATGATAGGAATTTTACAATTTTTAAAACAAAACAATGTAATTAATTTAGATTTTTTTGTTTTAAGCATTGCTACAATAACAATATTAGGAAACTCATTGCGATCCCTCTATTTAGCTATGGGATTGTTTAACCTTTAATTACATTGACACTATGTGTTTACGACGCGTTTATAATCATTATTTGTCACATATGAACACAAAACATTTGACTTTCATCCAAAAATTATTTTGAGGCAGAATTGTGTTTTTAATTGAATTTTTAGATAGACGTTTTGCGTAAAATTTCTACGTCGTCAAAAGCCTACATTTCAACTATGTTAATTTGTTTTTTTTTGTACTAAATCTGATATAATTATTTCACTTGTCTTTTTAGCATCATTGAGAATTCATAAAAAAGAAAACATTTTTTTTTGTTTCAGATTGGAGAATGCATGTGGAATAATTTTTCTCGTTAACTAAGGTCTATTATTAAAGCAATAATCTTTAATTAAGAAACCCCACTGACGCTGCGGTGTTAAAATTTTAAGAAGTATCTTCCATTTTATTCTAACTCTTAAATTTGTGCAAGATGTTCTCTGTAGCCGCGTTAGTTGATAACGAATATATCTCATCAAGTACCGTCGGAGAAAAAAGTGTTAATTTATAAACGGGTGAGATGTTAATGAGAAAATGCCTCAGCGCTCGTCATCCTCAAGTCTGATGCGACCCTTCGTGGTGTTGGCTCTACCCGGAATGTATCTGCTGTATAAATACAATCAGTATCGACAGCAACAAATGGAGACCGCTCGTAGACGTGTTACCGAGCGAGAGCTTATGCACCTCAACACCAAAATTGTGAGTATTTAAAAATCTTATTCAATACAATAACTTAACACGAGCATATAAAAGGAACTAAGAAGATTAGTGGCATACCGCGTCGTTTGTTTGCTAGGGACCATGACTTTAAGAATTTCCTTAATTTTGTAGTTTAAAAATGTTTTGTTGCGCTCCCAACTTTTGTCACTATTTGCAGTTCATAACAAACTCGACTTACCAGACATGCTTGTGAGAATTTCATATTATAAATAAATTACAATACAAAAAAAAATATTTACAGAGATTTAAGAATTAAATTTAAAAAATATTACGTTAAGGTAAAAACTTAACGAGATATTTTTGCATATTTTACCATTCGTATATTTTAGAATTCAAACTTGATATTAAAATACAGCACAGATTTGAGTCGAATCCAGTTTCAGTGGCTAGACAAACACTTGCACAGGACTTTGAAATGCTTTGCCAGCAGAAATTTTGAATTTATCTGAAACTTGCGTATTTTTGCTTCGCAAATGGTAAACTTCAGTGACCTACATTTGGAGAAACAAATGCTTTCAAATATATATATATATATTTAAATCTTTATTTATATTTTAACGTTATATTATTATAACTTATAAACATTTTATTTTAATATTTTGTGAGACACGGAAATACGAAATTAGCTTTTGGTTAAAAAATTATTCTTATTTTTATAAGATGTTTTCGGTAACCCTAAATATATCAAACAAATCAGAATGTGAGTAGATATGAATAAAAAGGACAGTTATACATATGTCAAAATATTGGAAGCGACGAAAATATGTCTCACAAACTTACGAAGCAGTGTATAAGAATTATAAGTCATATAAAAACGCCATAGAGAATGTAACATAAGCCTTAAAATCTCAAATTTAATTACCATTCAATATAAATTAAAGAAGAAATATAAAAAGTAAATGTTAAATGTTAAAAAATATATAGATCACGACGTGACATTTAAGTAATGATAATTCACGGTCTATTTGATCAATGTCAGAGGTCACCCGCTGCAGCGTCACATTAACGTCACATTATCCCCCAATATAAACATGACACAGATGCGATATATAACAATTTTCCCTCAGAGACTTTGTGTTAAAATATTATTAGGTCTATTTATTTATATTGCTGAATGTGTATTTAAATTTTGCTCATGTATAAGTAGCATACATAAATGAATAACAGAATAAAATCATAAATAAAAATGTAAATGATGTTTGCTAACTTGACCATTAAGTTCGGATCTTAATAGGAACAGGCTGTCTGAGTTTCCCTCGAGGTTTTATGATATTCGGCACGCGATTTCCTTTTAGACATGACGAATCACCGACAAGGATAAATCGTTGGAATTCAAACAACACATATAAACATTCACGGCCTCACACATACATAGTTTCTCATTGTTAAAACGTCCAGTATACGATTTGACTTTTTGCTTACTAGTAAAAAAAAGCTCTAGTGTGACTCACTAGTCTTATGTAATAATAGTGTAGCCATACCACCTAATGTTATGGAACTAGCAAATATTTTAATGCTTCGATGGAAAAATGTACAAGCTGAACTTGAAATTCATCAATCAAGAATCGATCATCATCAAACGAATAAAAGCATCGCTAACAAATATTCAGACTTCGCCGATCACAAACTTTAAACAAGCATTCCATTTTATTTCCCACAATCCTAACCCTCTAGAAATAAACTTTCTCATCATTTTTTTTTTTAAATTTAGATCGGATGTAAATTATACTCTTCAGTACAAATCGGGTCGAGCTACTCAACTGTAATTGGTCATCTCGTTATGACCTTGTTACTAGCTCAGCCCCTGACAAGTTGGAAGTTTGCACTAAAGACTTGTCTAAATATAGCAAAAAGAAAGAACGTCTCATAACTACAACATGACATGTATAATGAGATCTAAGACTTTCGCAAGTATTCATTTGGCAGACGAGATGAGGATAAACTCGTTGTTATCCGATAGTTTTAGATTTGTTTAAATAAAATTTGTGTATTAATTATAAAATACCATTTAATTTTCGGACGCATTCCTTAAATTATAAGATGAAATCTTTGTACAATGCAACGCTCTATTCTCGCAAACTTAATTGTTTTTCTAGAAGAAAATTAAATACACATTAAGCTGACTTCTCGAGAAAGAACTATTGCATTCATTTTCTAGAAAGCAGTTTTTAATTAATATTATATGGAATAATGGAGTAATCTTATGAGTGTTTTGTAATTGTGAATAAAGAAGTTAATTTAAATACTAGCCGTTTTCTATTCTTGCTTAAACATAAATGAAAAATTTTGCAATACATTTTAATCTCTCATTTGTTGTCACAACTGTAATAAAAGTAAGCTTATTGAAATATCAAATAAATTAACGTCGTAAAAGCTGTTTTTCGTCATTCGCGAAGGTTTTAGTTAAAATCTACATTATGTCTCTGACTGATATAGTTTCCAGAGATGCATAGGCAGTGGTCTATAAATACGACAGTATCAAGGTAGAACATTGCCCGCTTTCGCTTTCTCTTTCAATAGTTGACTATAAATAAATAGGAAACTATTTCGCTAACTAACAGTTTAGAAACTGAGGAATACAATTGAATCATAAAACGCCGCCCAGCTGAGTTAGATTGATATGTGTCTGTCCCGTTCCTCTGCTCATATAACCCAAAGACGCGACCAGTATTAGTTTAATGAGTTTACCCCTTGTACCGTTCCAGTAAAAGTGCCCCACAACATTATTAAACAAACGATAATAACACCTTTTTTAATTGTACTGTTCCAAATTGAAAAATATATATTTTTTGCAATGATAGAAAATGTAAAGAATGTCAATTTATTATGCTTTGACATAACTTATTAATTATTTTGAAATGGCCTAACATCCAAAATTTACATAATAAAATTTTAAAAATCTTAAAGTGACATATACCAAAAAACTCTGCAAATCGTAACATATTATAATGTTTCCGACTAACGTAGTTTCTAAAGCAATACATTTTTGGGAGAGCGTCCTCGGTTCTTCCAAAGTTTTAATGAGCAACGGCTTGTCATATCGTGGTTATGCCAAGAAAAGGGATGATGGTTGCCGAAGAGCCTGTGCCGATATTCCGCCTGAAAGAGACCCTGTTTGTCCTATTCCGTGTGATAGAAGGGGCAAAAAGAAAGAAGGCATCCTGCACAGGATCAAACTGAGGTTAATAGATGGTGGAACGAACTTTGGGAGTAAGTTCTTCATTACCGAGTAGAGTATATTACACAGTAAATTCAGCATAGTATCTAATGTCATGAATCTCCCAGCGCCCTTTCGTTACCTCCAAGACGACAAGTATGTCTGTAAAGAAATCGAGGTTCCGGAACCGAAGGCGTTACCTGCGCCCGTTGAGGAGAAGCCTTGTATACAGGAGACTCGGTCCGGGGTGCAAGTGGCGGTGCTCGGGGCGGATACGAGTATAGGACAATACGTGGCACTGTTGTTGAAGCAGTGTCCTTGTATAAAGAAGTGAGTTAACTTTATACTCCAAAAACGAGATATAGTTTGCATGATTTGAAATTTTCATCAAAAGTATTATGATCATGTTATTATATGTTAATTATTAGGATCGAATTGAAACCAAGAACAAGAGGGTCGATACACAAAAGATAGAAATTAAATATTATTAATTTAGTTGCACCAAAATTTACCACTGCTAATGTTGTTAAATGTTAACAGTAGGTAATTCTAATAACTGTCACGACATGAAAAACACGTGCTGTACTTTAAATACTACTTTAACTGATATTACATTCTATGCTTTTTTATATAACACAATAATGACGGCTCCTCAGAACTGTATCTACTCATCTCACCATACAATTGGAATTAATTTATACTTGAATCCGACTAATATTATGAACACTATCGATAGATATGAGTAAACGTTTTTATATATTGCTATATATGAACAGATGAATTTACCATGGTAACTCGAAATGTCGATGTCACATAGACTTCTGAATTATCTTTATGAAACACTACTTTTCTAAGTATGTAAAAATAAATTAGTTTCGATTGAACTCATTGAATTAAAAATCGGGCATTGTATACAGGTTTTATGAGAAAAATAGTGTCTTTTTGGGTCCATTATATCGATATATATAATCGCTTCACACTATCTCCATCCTTTCGTTTTCTAATCCCGCTTGATAGTGTTTCACGTGATGTTACATTTTCCAACTTTGATAACATTACAAACTTTTAGTCTGGTAATTTTAAAAGATTTTATCCAAGAAAGTTTTTCTATGCTATTCAGAATAATAAATACTCGTTTTGTCGGAGTTGTAAGACATTTCGGTATCCAACTTTAAGTACTTGAGAGGAAAAAATGCTAACCTAAAAGGAGATATAAGATTTTTTCTTGTGAAGTTGGCTTTAAAATATTATAATAACATATCACAAAAAGGATTTTAAAAACAGATATCCACTTTGTTATAAACCTTTTCGTAAATAAACAAAAACATTACCAAACATACATCTTAAAAGGGGCAGGTTTTATCTTTATATAGAAAATAGGCATCTTGGGAACTGCTGATAACTACGGACATGTTACTGATGACATAACTGACACATAAATTCGTTGCTCTGAAAGTAATCCCAATGGAGTGAGCGTATATCATCCAAATAATATCGCCACTAGCTGTAAGATTTTTCAGAGGGAGTACATTAACAAATTTGTTGTATATTTAACATACATATTAATATCAATGGACTAAATATTTGATATATATATAAGCTATTAAAAACACATCCGCTCAGATGTTTTTCCTTAATAGGATCTGTTAGTAAGATTTTTAAGAAAAAACTTCAATGGTAAATATTTCTTATAAGGTATATGTTATTATGTTTTGAAATTCGAATGATAAAAGACTGAACCCTGTTGTCTGCCGTTGTGTATTAACTATTTCCTTTTGTTGAGATGAAAATAGAAAAGATACATGCCAAATGACATCCATTGTTCTATCCATTGTGCCGGTTTTCAACTATACTTTAAAAAATTTAAACATCATCTCAGATTGCCTTTTATGCTTCTTTATACTCAATTGGCGTTTTAGTCAGAAGTGTACTCGAGCTTTCTACTTGGAGATAAAATCGCTCATTCACTTAAATGTCTCGGGTTGCGCCCTCTACGTTTTCAGAGAACAAATTAAATCTTCATGCAATGAATATTGAACAATGAAATTGTGTAGCTGCAGCGTTAAAACTGTGAATTGAAACGGAAATCAGAATGCAAGTTGCAGTCAAGTAAAAAATAATAAAGCAAATGATTACACGTAGCGAGCATTACATGAAATCACAGCTAAAACTAAGCTTCGGATATTTCATGGGGAATGCCGTCACGCACGTAAAATCCCCATTCTTAGTACGTGGCCACTGGGGCATTCCAAATAGGTACATCAAAGTTTTACAGAAGCCTTAGACATGCCATTATATGGATCATTCACAGTACGTAATAAAGGAACCATCATTTTACGACCTAGTCCTGGATCAGATTGTTTATTACCAACTTTATAGCATAAGAACCAATAAAATGAGCCGACTTCGTTGTTGACCTTAAAAGCAATTATTTTCATCCGTACAAAAGGTCTACAGCAAAGCAATTAGCACAACGATCAGGTTAAATAAAAGAGCGCAATGTATCAAGTATGCATGTAAAAACTTGCTTACAGATTACGTTTGTATGAAGCGAGGGATACAAGTACAGGATGTAGTCGTGAGCTTTGTCAGGTTGTTCATGACTTGCAGCATATCGATACCAATTGTCTGGTGCAGGCATATAGCTGTGCGTGTCATGATTTGGATAGATGCTTACAGGTGATGAGGACATTGTTCTACATTCTTTTGTTTTCTTTGTTGACCTCGTAAAAAATCTGTCGTGTTAACACTGTGTGTAAGTCAAAGAATTTTCTCATGTTCTTATGCCTTATTAATTAAAAAAAACCATTTTTAAAATAAACGACTGATTCCGATGAAAGCAAATTTTTCTTATAGTTAGTGATTAGAAAGTAGAAAATGTATTCAAAGGAATTTGTTACTTAATTTAAGTGCTTGTGCATCGTAGATTGTTGAACATGTAATTGGATAAAAACGCTTTTAATCAAATTAAAAAATAAATCAGATGCCTGAAAGCTATCTTCTTGCTTTAAAAACATTTTATTTTGCCCGTTCATCCGTTTAAATGTATACGTTAGTATTAATGCCACAAATGTATTAAGATATTTTCTCATTGTACAACTTTGTTTTTTATATTATTTATAGAATGAAGTAGTTTGCTTGGCCTACATTTATAAATTTGCATATCTTCATTAACACTCTTAGTATCTGACTGCTACCAACCCGCCGTCCAAAACTCCTTTTAATTGAATGCAATTTGTATTTATATTTGTCACAAAAGAAAGTTTATATAGAAACCTAACTTAGGAAACATAGTCCTAAATACATCTACTGACGTTTCATCATCATTAAGACGTTTGGCTTGCTATTGGTAGTTTTAGCTTGAGTTTTCAATAAATGTATTAGAATAGTGAACTATATCCAATATTGAGATTTTTCTAATATAAATACGTTCTTTATTACACGTCCTAACTAATGATGGCCTTAAAATCCGAGGCTATTTTCACAAAGAGTTTTTTTATCAATATCGGCCCAATTTTGCATGCTATTCAGCTTATATTGAATTGCAATCAATAAAGCGATTTCGTAATTCTCGATGAGGATTTATAATTTCACAAACCAATTATTGTGTACAGTGGATATTTTTTTCATCAATCAATTTTCATTTCACACTAATCCTTCGTTTATAGGGTAAACAGAGATCCAAAAGGTTCCAATCGATGGCTCTTAGGGTTTTCCCTGAAGTGATGTTCAACAAAGATGAGAGCACACTCGCTCGGGTTTATTCAGGCTGTTTCTCAAAGTGGGATAAGTCTATTACTTTCAAAAGTTCACGTAATTAATTTTCGCGTGTATTGATTTAGTCACGCTACATCCGAGCCCACGTCTACGAGTTAATGAACTTTTATGGTGCCATGAACTCCATATTACAGTTTTAAACAAATTTAGTAATGTTTTGTTGTATCATTTTGTATAAATTTCAATGTTTTGGCAATAGATATATGATAGAATTGGCGTTGGTAGTTTGCCAAATAGTCTTTCATATAATATTCAGATACACAATTTTTAATCGTACCATCCTAATATTTAATTAATATATTTACTTTTTAATAAAGATTTTTATTAGATGAACAAAAATGAAGGTATCTTTTTTTTATTTATCTCAATGTAAAGAAGTGTACTTTTGAAATTATTTTCTTTATTTTTAAATTGAATACTTCCAGAATTCTGATATTGTCTTGATGCTAGAAAGCGGCTACTTAAGTATGGATATGCCCATGGAAGCTAGATTCAACTATCAAGCACCAATAGTAAAAAAATATGCTGATGCTATCGCCAAAGAATGTCCAAATGCATTTATCTTAGTCTGCGCCTCGCCTATAGACTGCATGGTGCCTTTGGTTGCTGAGGTTACGTAATTTGATTGTGACGTTTACTTGTAGCTAAACTGATTGTCTTTTGTAATTAGCGTGACACCTGCTTGCGTAATATTGATGCCATGAAATTTTTGGAATGTTCGTATTTTTTGTCTTTTCTCCGATGAAAAGAATACGCTTATTATGAATTAACTTAGAGAAAATGCCGAGACAAGAACAAAGTGGCTGTTTTTATAAAGAAGACTATTTTTTAATGCTTTAAAAGGAAAGCTTCGTGGAGAATGTCTTAAATCACTTAGAGCATCCCCGTAAATCCATCTATGTCGATGTCCAAAAGAAACCCCAAGATGTCCTTAGTATAAGCTCTCTAAGGGCATTAAAACTTTTATAGATATTACCAGGATATAAACATGTGACGTGGCTAAACTTAAGATCTCTTACGCCACGATACATAAGCTCCATAAATTATATTAAAAACTCTTAGTACTCTATTTAATCGTGAAAGCAGGTAGTAGTGGTGACAGAAATGTTAATGCGTAGCTACTAACATAAATACTCGCAGCAAATTATAATTAGAGACTTATTGAATATTAAAAATTTAACAACATCTATATATGTATATTAAAGAATATGTTAGTTACACTATTTATAACTCAAAAACAGCCGTACGGATTCTGTTGAAAATTAGTGGAGAAATAGCTTAGAACCCGGAGACACATAGAATATTTAATTAAGTGCGATTGAAAAAGAAAAAAAATACAAAATAAAATTAACTATCTGGTTATTTACGTTCTCTTGGACATTATTAAGTTAGCCCGGTTAGCGATATATTACTAATTCAGGAAATGACGCGAACAAAGTCACGGGCAAAAACTAGTTAATAAATATATGAAATGACCGAACGACAAAAAATTCTCGCTCCAATAATTTTATGGTCAATTAAGATTGTACCAAATTTTGTCATACTTTACAGCATAATTTTACTAAATTACAAAACTTAACAATCTTCTGTTCGTTGGTGACTACGTCATTTTAACTGTTGGCCCTTGCACTATAGTCGTCGGCCAAGGAATTGATGCCTACTTAATGATGGTGGGAAGTTTATAATTGATTTGATATCATTTTAGACGTTAAAGGAGACCGGTTGGTACAATCCTCGTAAACTATTAGGATCTCTGGCGGTTCCTGAGATGAGAGCCAGTACTCTTGCAGCAAGGGCGCTGAGCTTGGAGCCATGTTATGTAAATGTGCCATGTGTCGGTGGCACTGAAGGGGATGCCCTAGTCCCACTTTTCTCGAAAGCTTTAGAATATTTTGAATTCAGTGAGGTACTTATACGAAATATTCAATTTCTTTAAACGATTAGAAGAGTAGATGAGAGGCGAGAAAAAATTACTTTATCAACTCTTCACAATATAAAGGCAACAAATTACGTAGACATATTTTGAAGAGTAGAGGCTAATATCTGAAAATCATATAAACCTTTGCAGCAAAACGCTGAAATGATGACGAAAACAGTTCGATGCGCGCCAGAAGCCGTGGCCAAGTCTGATTGCAATTGTGTTAGATCTGCTGAACTCAGTGAGGCGCACGCACTCGCCGGCTTGGTCACTAAAGTGGCTTGGGCTTTGCTGTGCAGAGATGTGCCGCAAATGTCTGGTTTTGTCGAGACTGATCCGTGTCAAATTATCTCTCCAGCGAGGTTACTATGACAACATTGTTAAGACACACAACAATATATGGACCCTACGTTCTAGTGTTCGTATTATTTTCTGGGAAATGTAGGAAACTTCGTATTTTATTCAGGGAAATAGTTATTTCATATTAAACATACGAACACGTGCTTTAAATGATGAGGTTGTGACCTCAACACTACTGTTAATGATAGAGTTAAGAAGACAGAAAAAAAACTTTAAAATTGGCAAAAATCACGTGAGAAGAATTCAATAAACATTCTCTCTGCAGATATATCGCCAATGTTGTGGAGATAACTGGAACAGGGATCATAAGAAGCGTTGGTCTTCCTAAAATAACGGATTCTGAGATAAGACGCTTGGATATAGCATTGAATGAACTTTATAGAAAACAAAAAATGACTATGGACTGGTATACTAAATACTGCAGCTCAACCCCGAATCTTGATTCTTGCCAAGTCAACTTCTTCACAACCAAATATTATGAACACTTCGATGACTGCGCTTATGGATCTATATGATTGTTACTTTGTTTTATTAAATTAGAGATTAGAGGTTCATTTATTGTTGTGTGAAAATACTTTAATATGTCGTCCATGGAGGTTTTAATAAATTGTAGTATTTATCATGCAGTTTTTTTAAATAAGTTCTCATTGTTGAAACCTTAATATATGGTACAGGTTTGGGAATTGCAGTTTGATAGAATAAAAAATGGAGTTTGAATGAATTTACTGATGTTAACAATTGATATCAGCGAAACTGGTCCTAATTATAATATTTTCCTCAATAGGTTTCTTGGCGTTAACGTGTTACTGAACAACCAAGGTATCTGTAAAATAATCGACTTACCAGGAAACTTCAGTCCCTTAGAATTACATCTCATGGACTACGCCGTTATGAATCTCAAATGCAACGAGGATTTAGCAATGAACTGGTACTGTGATTACATGAACGCCGAATGTCAATTGGGAATGATGGGAGCGAAAACCCAATTCTTCGACACGAAAACAAAGTATCCAAGGGTACTAGAATGCATAAAAGATATGGCGTGAAGTTTGAAAATGTGTATATGTGAACTTATAAAAAAATATGAATATATCTAAGAATAAAAAATTTGGAGAACGATGCACTATTGATTTCAGTTGTCATTATAGCTACAAAGCGGTTAATACGTTTTGTCACATTATGGCTTGTTAAATCATTTATGAGCTTATCGGTCTGTCTTGGCCCAACAGCTGCGGTTATGAGCTATAAACTCCCTCATAAACACCTAATCATTGCTCAGTAAGGTATAATCAAAAATACTTAACGATGTTTGGTCTCCTCCTAGTGTTAAATATCTCATTAACTATCTAATCATTACCTCATAGTTTTTAATTTTTATCATAATGGTGCCTTTTCATTCAACGTTCGTTGTTCATGTTGAATGTATTTTTTGACAGTTGAACATGAGAGCAAGCCAAAAATAACTTCACCTTTTACATTCCACGCAACCTGAATTCATACCCTGCTATTTGAATTTTATCCAATTATTTTTGTAGGTCACTGTACGCTAGAGCATTCGTTAGTATCTGAGAATGAAATCTCGATTGTTGTCCCAAATGAGGCGAAGAATCGAAAATATCTTTTGATTTTTCTACGACGACGATTTTATTATCACTGTTGAGATATCAATATGCTCTTTCAATCCTTTTCAAGATTAAATAATATTTTTGTTCGTTTCGCCCCATAATTCTCCTTTACATAAAAGCAAACTATTTCATAAGCTAACTTGGGCTTGATTTCCCAAATAATTTGCTAACCATAAATGTATCGTAATGCACAAAAAAAAACAAAGAATATCTTTCAAAGGTACTTTTTAACACTTAAAATGGTAGCAAAATTATTCATAGTATTAGACAAAAATATATAATTAGTGTTCATGATGAATTTAATAAAAGAAAAATGTTTCTAGAAATAATTTTTGATTTTTTTTTTCACTTTCGTTATTTATTTGAACTGCTATCTATGCCTTATATATTGTTTTATCTCGCTCGGTTCTTTATAGAGATATTAGAAATACGTAATTAACATCATCAAATTATATTTTTATTCTTATAACGTCACACCGTATACCGTAATTTTCATTCTTTACCCACAATATTTTTCACGTACAAGATATTTGTTCATAAATACATATAAATCAAGACGTCATTCATCCTTAAGCTTAATTGCATATAATTTAATGTTTGCGTATGCTCAGTTTGTCCGTCTCAAGTTTGCTATTCAAATAAGGAAAA
>DVQP01002484.1:0-12503 GCA_018231745.1 Danaus eresimus
AAATCTTAAATTTTTTTTTTTATAAAAATGAAATCGTCTGCCCTTTAGTGTAATAATAGACTATAATTTCATATATCACCCAAGGCTATAAAGTTACAATGCCTGTTTTTGTGTTACAGTGGTGGTTAAAAAAAACTTTTAAAATGTTTAATATCTAACTGTAATTCTATTATAATTGTCAATTAAGTGAAGAAAATAGCCTGTCCTTAGCAATCATTTTAATATCAAAGATATCAGACTCGTGCGCATTAAAATTCAAATCGAATGGAGTCCAAAGGGAATACCATATAAGAGGACAGTTTAACCGAATTGTTATCCGCTGGGTTTAATTATTTCTTTGTAAAGAAAAAAGCTTGAGAATAATTCATGAGGATAAAACCTGCGGGAAATATTTAAAGACCTGCATAGATTAGCTTTAAGCACCAAAATGCCGATAATAATGTAAAAGTAACTTACGGAAGTGTTTACTCGATTCAGATCTCGCGGCATCACTTTCAAAAGTCTTTTGTTGAGTATCTCTAAATTATTGTATTATAATATATTGCAAACAATAATATGGTATGGTTAATTAATAAGAAAAATAAAATAGGTAAATAAACGTTTGTGCTATCGAGATTCGAGGGTCAATTTATAAATATTATAAAGTATAATTTTTAATATGTTTCGGAAAAGGAATTATATAATACCCATTGTATAAAGTTGTACAAATTTCCCCTCCTCGGTCTCAGTGATTTCTTCTTAATATTTTATTTACGAGATTAAGCCGGTCTCGTAGCCAGCGCATCGTTAGAGCCTCTTTTGTCCATTACGTCACTTTATGATACTATTTCGCACGGCAACTTTCACAAGCGAATAAAATTCTTGTCAGTCCCACGTTGGTCCGCGAGAAGTTGCGAAAATGTTTTTTTTTTATCAAATGAGGGTCCGACAAGTTTCAGCAATAAATAAGACGTAATGTGAAAATTATGTCTGGGGACTGTCATCAACAACACCTCAATTTGCGAATAACTGTTTTAAAGATTCAATTATAATTTGTTATAAAATAATACATTTTCTGTTGTGTACACTATGATACAATGATTTTACTGTGGTAAAAATAAAACTTTTTGTTGTTTAGGTCCTAAATTTACAGACAGACCTAATAGGATATTGTTTATTTTTCAAAGAGCCTCATTAAAACTTTATCACGTTTCTAGTTCTCAGTTTTAAATATTGCAGACTTCCGACAAATGCTGTAGAGACGTGGCATGCCAGTAGCTTCGAATTTTACTACAAGGCACAAGTGAAATGAAGCTTATATTTTTTTTAATACATATTAATCGTTCTTTTCAGTTAACCTCACATAAAAGCAAAACCTTAAACACTAGCGGACACTTATTGAAACTTTGGAAATAAATCATTATAATACAAATAATAAATTAATATTCCTTTAATAGGTACTATTGACTAAAAGTATTGAAATTTTTATCAATCTTTATTATATAATTCATAGAAATCAATAACTTCAAAGAAAAAAGGATAATGAGTTAGTTTACATATTTTATTCATACTTAAATTCAAAATAAAACAAAGGTATATTATCGCCAGACTAGACTAGAAAGCAACTAAAACGATCCATTGAGATTTCAAACTTTTTTAAATGGACGTAAACTTTTGTTCTGCTACAAAGAGGTGAAAAATGTAAGTCTTATATTAATCATAAATGTAAAGTGAAACAATCTCTAACGAAAGAAATAAAATATTTTAGACCCACTACGCCTTATGATATTTAACATACAATTCATGAAGTATATTAGGAAGAATAAGAAATGAGGCCTTAACGATAGGCGGCGTTTTCCAGCTGACAACTTTAGAAATTTTTTAGATTGTTGGATCATATATGTCGGGAATGAAAAAATTTTTGAAAACATTTAAAAATACATAGGAATCTACTATTTAAACCACATAATTAGCAAGAAATGAGATGAAAATACTATAACTAATTATTAAATAATAAAAAATGTATTGAGGAATGGCGATAATATGTATATATTTATCGGTTGACCAAATTCAACTCCTACACGGTGTTCTTTCAAATCGGTAAGATTTTAAATAGACCAACGAAACTAACAAAGCGTTCTGATTTTAAATTACATGTACATTTAGTTCTGCTAATAGAAAAAAAAAACTTAATTATTTTGCATCTCTTATATTGTGTGGCAATTAAAAGAATTGAAACTTTTTCCTCAGGTATAAGATTTATTACAAATTTAATAACACTCCGAGCAGGAGCACGAAATCTTGTAAATCCCTGTTGTGACTTATAGAGAGCGAGTTGAAGATGCGGTCGTAGTCCCGAAGAGATCATTTCAACTGTGTTTTTATTTTGTTTATTTTGATTAATATGAAATGTACTAATTGACGTCGTTTTATTTAGTGAAAATTTTGTGAAGTTATATATTATACAGTATAAAATACTTACATACGTACTTCTATTGGGTATAGAAAGTAAATATCACAGTGTTCTTTCAGAGCTTAATGATTCTCTTAGAAGTTTAACGTGTACTAATATTACGCCTGATCTCTATTTATCTGAATTAACAAAAATGTTTAAAATAAACACAATGTGGCAAAGTTACATAGCTTTGAGAAAGGTGGGTAATTTTGTCGAAGAAACTTGAGAACCGCTCTTGGACGGTCGCTTATGATTACATCAGATTTAATTGATTTTTATCTGATACTTTTGGTCTGTAGTTTATATAATTATGTGTTAAGAAACGTGTGATATAAATACGTAATATATACTACAAAGATTGGGGTAATAAAATCAGTAGTCCTATGTGTTACGAAATTGTTACTGTTAGTATTTCTCTAACGCCTTACACTCTATATAAAATTTTCTCCAAAAAAGGCGCTTGCCTAAGTTACATGGAAAAGTTTATAAAATCTAAATACAAATTATTGTTCATATACATTAACGACTATACGCTTTTCCCTTGCTATATCTGAAAATAATTTTCCCTATGCACCAAACTTTTCTTAATAGCAGGGCTTTAAAGTTGAAGAATATTTATAAGTATGTTTTAATATACTACACAATAATATTGAGTGTAGATATCTAATCATTTAGGGCGACAGTTAATGCGAAAACTAAAAGGCCAAGGATAATAAACGATCAAAAAGTAATAAACATCAACAATACAAATTATAATTATGAGCAAAAAATGCTCCCTATAATGCAGGGCTCAACAAATGGAATTAAAATAACAATAAAATTAGATTTGAACACCGACAACATTCCGCCCATGTGCTTAGCAAGGGTCCCGACGCGATAAATGGACCAGCAAACCATACACACTACATCACACAAGCTCCGAGCTCGAGATGAATGAGGTTAGTGTAAAAACGCCCTTATATGGTTGCATTAAAGTTTGGAATTACTGATCAATTATCACCCTGCAGTTCATACAAATAGTCTGACAAGGCATTTGATACGCAACTACATTCAGCTCCAAAATATTATGTATACGAATATAAGTTTTATTATCACAAGCACTAGGCATATTCTATAGATAGTGTAAGTAAAAATTTGGGGTGTATAATCGAATGTCATAATACATCTCGTTACCATTGGGATCATGGACTATTTGAAGGGATAATGTCGATTGTTTGTATAAAATAAATGATTTTTTACTTTGCCTAAGTAAAGTAATAACAAGTTCATAATATTACCTTTACATTAGTGAAAGGTGTCAGCCAGAAAATATATTACTGCGACTATAACTTTAGTAGTCAGTATTGCACAAAAAGTTTATTTTAACCTGATTTTATTTTTCTTTACTGAAATTCCGATATTTCCAAATATTTTATCTTTAAAAAGCTCAGTTCAATAGTAAAACAAGATTGTGTGGCTAAATCCTTTTCTCCGATATATTTGCACAAATAGCATTATGTCACACTTCATTATTAACACACCGAGACCTATATCGTAAGCCAATACAGAAAGTTATCTAACTTCACCTGACAAAAGGCTACCAACACCCGAGTGCAAAGCCGAGATCAAAGGGAGGTAGTCCAAATCCGACTAAGTACATTATTTTACCCGTAAAATGCTTGCATCTGTTGGTTTTTTGCTATTAGATACAAATAAGCATTGATCTCGATGGTCACCCTCTTTTTAGACATAGGGAGAGTTATTCCATATTGGACTTTACTTGAGCAACCCAAGACACATTTTTAGATGACTTTTAATGATTCTTTAATTTATTCAATACTTAACCTTACTATTGTACATGCAAGAATACTTTTTGCCCGTCAACTACTGTCGGCTTCCATCAATGGGTCAAGTCTTCCCTAATTCAATTTCCACTTGTGCCCCTGATCTTATTATTTTTGCTGCAGCGGGTGACGTTTGCTCGTATAAATGCATTTTAAACCATTATCTTTTTAAGACACATTAGATATTTTTTTAACAATAATTAATTCATATTATATAACAAATAAATGCATACCACATATTTGAAAGTCCAATGTTATCTCTGTATTTTTCAGGCTTACCTTTTCATATAATATATTTCGTGTTTATGATAAAAAAAAAGTTGTTTTTAAATGATAAATGTAATTTCCAAATTTTCTTCTACGGCTAAAGACAAATTGGTTTGTATCTATCACTCTGTATTTACATTTATTTAGTATCAGATATTGATACAAATTTAATTATTATAAATATATTTTAAATGGCACCTGACACATTTCTGCAATTAGTTAATTCACATTTTAATTCATTTAGCTTTTTTTTAAGGTTGTTATTCTCTTGGGTCGTGATTTTATTGTTAACTGTTAAAATATTAGTTATGATACAAACTGTATACATCCAACATAAACTGAGACAATACTTTTTTGTTTCATTTCTGGAAGCCCTGTTTAACTTTAAAATATATTCTCAAAATGTCTATACTTTTTTCATGTCGGTAAAAAAGAAATAATGAATACATAAAATATTACGTTATTGTTTATTTTTGTCATTATATTTGATTAAGTTAATTTATCAGATAATATCACTCACTATATGTAAAGTTAAAATATTTGGAATTAAGTTGTTGAACGGACGCTTCAAGATAGAACAAACTTTCTAATCCTAGTAATAAGCCCAGGGCCATTTGGAGGCCAAATATAAAAACAATATTTGCACAAGCCAATAGAGGAGGCAATAAAAAATTAATTACATTTTTAATCTACAAAAGCGTGCTCAGAAGGTTCTGACGCATAATAAAATTCACTAGAAGCGGAATTTAGTAATAAATATCAATGTTTATTTATTTTTAATCTGGCTATTTATTCAAACTATGTTATCTTGGAATTCCAAAATGTTTTGTAATTCTTCCATGAAATTGTAATTAAAAATTAAATTTAATATAACAACCATTATAAAGGAATATTTAATAAGAAAATCTTCTTACGTGTATTGCATAGTCAACATTTCAAAACAAATACATATGATTTTTTAGAGTTTTAAATTCACTTTGTTAAACCACATCTAGATAAAATTGTATAGTTCACTCAAATCAGCCCTCAGCGGCCCCGAGGCGTATACAGTGGGCCCTAATGTGATTTTATAGAGACCATAGGATGCCGATTAGATGGTGCTAGAGAGGGGAATCTTATGGTTCCCGTACATACGATACGGTTGTCTTAGTATAATTCATTTTATCTAAAACATTTTTTGAATATATTTCTTTTGACGATAAGTAGAATCAGCTCATGCTGTCCAAGTTGTAGAGCAAACGGTGGTTTAGTGCCAGTTGAAAGTGTAATATCTCCCTTTTCAAATCTACACCTGATCCTATCAAAGACCAGCCTAAGTGCACGGATTTAGTTTGTCTCCTCGGAGTAATGATAAGGAAAGGATGCCATACGATTTATTTTATCTTAGACCACTACCTGCTAATAAATTAGATTTTAAATACGGTTTTGATATTTAGATGTTTCAAATAATTATGGTACAAGTGAAACGTTTAAATAGAAACTTTTTGTTCCACGAAGGGTCTTCGAAGTGGTATTTTGTTTTTCTATAGTGGCTGTATTTTTCGCCGCCTGTAATCTCAAGTTTTCTTGGAATAATAAATAAACTTAAGAGAGAAAATACTGGAAAGCTTACTGCTAAAAATAGTTAATATATTGTATTAATATCAATTACTGTCGCAGACAAAACATTAAAAAAAGTTATGTAACATTTACGTACCAATATTTAAAAAAATCATATTTAATTTTAAACCGGCACTGCTGAAAAGCTTACTAGAGTTTACCTTATTCATAAGTACTGAGTACTATCGACGCAAATTACAGATGAATATTGTCGTACCCACCAGCGAATTTTAAAATTATTGTCTAGCGTATAAAATTGTATATTTATAAAAAAAAAATAGGAAACAGTAGAAAGATAGTTCCTAAGGAATTCAAGAAATAAACCTTTTTTTCAATTGTAGGGAAAAAAATTGTTTTTAAATAATTCACAGAGTTTAGGTTACAATCAATTTTGTTACGTTTTAGAATTCTCAATTTAACAATGAACTTATATGAACGTAGTTTGTATGTAATTCCATAATCCATATTAAGGACCTTTACAATAGCACTTATTTTTGTCTTTTTGTTTTGTTTTTTTTTTCAATAAGTTCACGTCCTATGAAAGACAAGAGCACCTATCATAAATAAGAGCACGTCTTGTGAAAGTTTTTAGCTATATATTTACAAATGGTATCAATATACTGCTATTAATATGCAACCGTACATGGATTAAAGCTATTATGTAGGTCTAATTATTCCAGTTGAACCAATAATAAAGCATCTCTTTAGAAAGTTACTTTCATAGGTAAGGTAGATTTAAAATACTTGATACGCTTAGAGTCTTAGACGAACTCATTATCAAGAGCATGCAAGTTGTAAGTAATATAATTATTAATGTACAAAGATGAAACATTGTCACAGCCAACCCGGTTAACTTGCCCCCTCACATAATCACAATAACAGTAACCGTGCGATTACCTACAGCATGATTGTGTAACTTTATATACTTAACGGCGACTCTATACATGGTGTTGATTTTGAAAATGTTCTTAATTTATATGTCTTAATGTGAGTGAATAAGATTATTTCTTATTTATTTATAAAAGTGTTATTTGGGATGAATGACATCATATTAAATCTAAAATATGTATTAATTTAATATTCAGTAATCATAGATCTCTCTCCATATATAAAGTGACAGGAATTAAAAACCAAAAAGTGTTAATATTAAGAGAACGAATTTTCTTTCGTACATATAATTTAGAACCAATAATGCTCAGTTACATGAGAACATCTCAAAAAATAAATATGTTTTTTACTCCAAGCAACCTGTATATAAGGTTTTCGCATAACCCTTTCCCAAAAGTAATTATCATCGGGACTAAACTGCAATCAAAAACGTACCAAAAACTGTTTCAACGCAATACTTGTTAATATTATAGTAGCTATCGAATTAGATCGTACACTGTTAATCACCCACCTCACTCCCTCAAGATAATTAACTCGCAAAACAACAGCATTAACCGAAAAACGTAATCTAATTTTAATTTTAATAATGGTAACCCTTTCGGGAGAACAACTTTTGAATTTCCGTTTTTAGCGGTTGCCTTTATAAGCGTTTGTCAAGAGAACGTCTGTGTGGATTACAGCTTCTGACAAATCATCCTAAATAAAACCTAAGTAAAAAAGATCATCCAAAAACATAGATTGACTTTTATAACAAAATATAATGATGAATAACTATTTCGGCACCAAATATGTATTAAAAACTGAATTAAAAATTAACTTTTATCAGTCATTATTTGAAAATAATTAAAAATAATGTTCTAAAATCTGTATTAAAAGGTTCCAAAACCCATAGCATTTTATTTATGATGTTTATTACTGGTTGAACTAACAATGACATTACTAAAGTTGAAATTACTAAAATTTACATTTACCAACTTCGGTCGCTTTTCCTAAGATAAACTACTGGAATAACGTTTCTTCTATAGTGATATGTTTATAAGCTTATATTTATCAGATTTATACTCCTTTAAATAATACTTTTACATTAATTGCTACTTCGCGACCGGAAGTTTTACTTTTAAAAGTTATTAAACCGCAAAAGTCAGTTTTTTAAATAAAACCTTTTTTAAGTTCCTAATGTTGAAAACTAATCGGGAGTTTATAACACATAATTTGGAAAAGTGACAGTAATTTTCATAGCACATTTTACCTTAAAAGCTCCAGTGAGTAACTTCTTGTTAATAGCTATAATATTTTTGAAAAGGGTCAAAAGAACAATTCATCTTCTCTACCTCCAGACGAAACTCTGTTGCGCAACTCAACTCTCATTGCCACTGTAATTTGTTAAAGTTAACGCATGAAGCGACAACCGTAGGGTAAAAACAAACCAGTCGATTAAGAACTGCATTAGTCTACAAATATACTCCTTCTTCGCCCTTCGATCCACACGATTTGAGGGGAAGGAAAGTTCAATTTACATTTGTTAAATAGAAATGATGATTAGAATCATTTATCATTTTAATACGCTCTCTACCCTTGTTAATAGGCTGTCGAGGGAATTAATAGACCTAACATTATTTTCATTGTTAAATTTGCGGGTTTGGATGTGTCGGCGTATGAGTAGGTATTTGAATTTAATGATTTATAATATTGTTCACTTTATTCGTGAAAACTACCTTAGCAAACCGATGGTTTATTGAATAAAAAACCTGTCACAATTGTCATTGAAATGTGATTTAAAAGCATTTAAAGGCCAATTAAAATATTTATGGAATGGAAAATATAATAATTTTAAATGTCCTAGTTGGTAGAATTTTGTTTAATAAATATATAAATTTGAAAATAATACGGTCTGAAGATGAGTGTAATCGACTTAGATTTCTTTTGAAATATTAAGTTACTTAACAGTTTTTATTGTGTGAGTGGATTAAACTGTATTTGGAGATCAACGGCCTCGTTTATATTTTATAGCTGTAGCCAATACGTCCAGTCTCGTTTCATGAATTTTATCTATATGCTCTGACGTAACGACCTCTATTGGATAACCAGAACATTCGGCAAAATTTGGAGAGTAAAGCTACAACAGAATTCATCAAATAACTTCATAACTATAAAAATTTATAACTGGCAGCGCCTGTACCAATCGAAAAGCCTTATATTGTTTTCGTATTTCAGTTTATAAAGGTCCACTCTTCATGGAATTCGATAAAAGAAGTTTTAAATTTATTTATACAAGAAAATCATCTCTCTTTATTTTCATATATGTATTTCAAAATTAGGTAGTGTTGAATCAACGTAACAATACCCATAAGTTATTTTAGAACGAAATACGAACTCAATGATCGAAGTAGCACGATGATGTGGTGTATTGTGTAATTTAAAATAAAAATAATGAGAGGATCTTGGAAAACAGACGAAAAACATTTTTTGTATATTTATGTAACATTTTCGTCAGTGCTTCAGGCGAATTTTAAAAGACAAAAAATATGAAAATGCGGCGTCTGTCACGTTCATGATCTTGTATATAATACTCCTAAACACATATTTCGCATAGTGCATGAAACATGCAAAGCAGTCGCCGTACTCTTTGTATTTTATACGACATTTTGTCATCTGGCCATCCCATTCGCAAACGTGGTTGGATTGCGTAAACTTCGAAGAATGCCAAATAACTTACAATGTTTTCGTCTACTTATACATTTCGAGGAAAGGATTCGAATACTGGAACCTTTTTGCATATAAAACTTTTATAAACATTGAAAATAAATAATATCAGTGATGTATATGTGAAAAAAATTATAGAAAAAAGAAACACTTTTCGCAATTCAAAAAATTAGAAACGGTAAAATTTACATCGTAAATTTCAATAATTTATTAGAATAATAAAGTAAATAGTAAATCACTTTTAGTTAAGCCTGATTAATCGAAGAATTTAAATAGAATTTAATTGTAACTTAACTGAACAATCATTTGAAATTTAAATAAGTAAAGAATCTTTAAAATAAATAGAATATGACAGGTGAAGAAAAATGGTACATTATAATTTTATTTGTATGCTTAATTAAATATATTTATAAATACTATTAGTTTAATATACTGAAGTAGAATATTATTATAAACAAGTAAAAATCTAGGAAAAAAATCATTAAATTTGAAATTCTGTTTTCATACTATTATTACATATATTATTACATATATATAAAAAAAAAACATTATAATAATACTTTCTACACATTTTATTGATACAAACTAAAAAGGTACTAAAAATAAATTCGACCAACAATTCCATCAATAATAAACTTAAAATCATAAAACCAAACAAGTTGCCTGACGATTTAAAGTAGGCCCTTCAAACTCAATTTGTTCAAATTGCGTATGGTCTCTAAATAACTAAGTAATGCATCTAGACAGCGTATATTATTTTATTGTAAAGGTAGAATTTTAGAAATTTGATGTTATATTACATAAGAGGTGGTTTTTTATTATTCCTAATATTAAAATTTATAACAAATATGTAAAAAGTATTACAAGAAATGTTGTAGTGGTAGGTACGTATGATGATCTTTTTAGATAATTTTTATTTGATCTAATTATATATTATAGATAGGTGTATCTTTTAGAATATTTATTTGGTTTATCACAACAATACCTCTCACTTGTATGATAGAAAACGTTTTCAGTATCTTACTTCTATACTCTCTACTTATTTATATTTTGCATTCTTTCGCCATCTCATTTCAGCGAGGAGCCGTATGATCGCGCTCGGGTTTCTTCGCTTTTAAATTAAATAAATAATGCATACAATTTGTGCGCAATAAACTTTGAAGGTGTAGGTAGGTAGTCTTTGAGCTGAATTTCGCACGCCCGCCCCTGTGGGAACAATAACGGTTTGTGATAGCTCTAAAATGTTGCTGTAGCAACTAACATCAACTGTAAAGAAAATTTTTATTCTTAAAAAATCTTAAATAAAACTAACACAATACATTATAAGTAAAACAAAGTGGGTAAATTTCGTTACATTTATTTGTATATTTTTGTTAACAAAATTCCTTTATCTCGTACTAACAGCACCATTAATTATATAAGATGTCATTTATTTATGTGTAATATTTTCTTTATAATCAATAAGATCTATCTTATATGTACATCTACTGTTTTTTTGAGGTAAAATATTAAAATGTTAGAAATGAGTTATATTTTAGCACTGCGCCGATGTAGGTACTAAAGGTACGTTCACATCAGTGTAGACTGAAACATTGTCATATTTCCAAACACGAACCCGAGTTTGAACAGTACTGACCTGGCCCTGTGTGACCACTTCCTTTGTATAGTGTTTACAATGTATAAATACTAAATAAGTTGAACATATAAACTGACTCACTAGAAGAGATAGGTTAAAATTATATAGCTTTAAATTCTATAATAACAGATGGTTTCTACAAGTGTAATCAAACGATTGACTTATTTAAGAACAAGTAGATTTTCTGTTAATTTCAACAAATTGTTGCTATAAAAATTTCGTATCGACAGACCAGCGATAACTTATAAAATTTCAATTAATAATTTATTTATTTTACGTTATTTGTCATATGAACAATGCTTCTTTTTAAAGCAACCTCACTCATACGTCATGACATTAGTCTTACGCAATGTAAGAGATGCAAGTAAAAATTATAGTTTAGAATAATAAAGTTATACACCTGAATGACCATATATATGTTTATTATGACTTTAAGACCATTTATATGTTTATTAGTATATAATAGAGCATTAATTTGTTTGTAAAGATATAAATGTATTTAACGACTGCTTTGCGTTTGTAAAATTACTAGCAATAAACAACTTGACATGAATTTATTAATATCAACGTAACCACAACATAGTTTGTTTGAGTTTAAAATTTAGTGTGTACAAACTAAAAAAATATATTTTAAATATTATGCACGTAGCTAACTTGTAAGTGGAAAGTTACATGTGGCGCCATCTCTGCGAGACCAAGAAAAAGTAACACAGAAAAGGTACGAAAGAATTATATAAAACTTACATATTAAATCACTTTATATGCAGACTTTCATTAGAATATATTTGTTGTAAAATATTATTAAAAACAGTATAGTATAGTAGATACACTGAATTTTGAATTGTGACAACACTTAACTGTCATTTTAACAAAACAGCTATATAAATTGTACTTGATAACTGGAACATTTGTGAAGTACAAGTTATATCCACAATATTATACTGTTGCTACAACTCAGATTCGGATATGATTATTAAATTGTTTTATATCGTCTTTGTTATAACATGTGCAACATTAGTCTCGGTAAGTTTTACTATGACGACGTTAACCAGATCTAAACATGTTTCCTTAACACATCCATTTTGTTTACATATTAAACTTTTTTTGTTACACCCTTAGTATTTTCAAATAGTTGTCATATACATATATTTAA
>DVQP01002485.1:0-12499 GCA_018231745.1 Danaus eresimus
TATATATATATATATATAGTTAAAATGATTATGGAGTGTCCGATTTTATGTTACTGACATTCTATGTGAAGTTCCTGTAAGCGATAAATTTGATGGTATTTTTTAAGTAATAAATATGTCCAGCTACTCCGTATAATATTAAATCGTTAAAAAGCATGTACAAATTAATAAATACCTTTCTTCCTCCGGTATAATCCTGCACTACTTTGTCGAAATGACTAAAGTACTTGATGGTGGGATAACCTTTGACGTCATAGTTGGCGCACACATCTTTGTGTACAGTACAGTCAACAGCACCAAACGCTATTATAAGTTCATCAGCGAATTTATCCGCGGCCTTCACAAACTCTGGTTTTGTACTTTTGCAGTGACCGCACCCTATTGAATATAGTAAATTGTTTTTAATTTATAAACATTTAAATTATTTCAAAAGGCTTTGAAACATCAAATTCAACTGTAATATACAATAGATATTAATTTCCTTTATATCAATAGGCATAATATTTGAATGCCTTTACAAAAATATGAATACTGTATTCACATTCTACGTGTCCATGTTGACATTGTCATCAATATCATTATTAGATTAATTTGAAACAAATTTAAAGCAATATAAAGGCACAAATTATCTAAGATAATGGGAAAAAACATATGCAACTCATATGTACATATGTATGTATATATGTGTTATCATGAAGCACTCGTGTTTTTGTATAAAATCCCTGATGACAATTATTTGAAATTACAAATCTCAATACTCGTAGAATTTCAGACATTTTAAGTCTACATTGACTGGTCTCAGACTTGAAATATGAATGTGTGACGCCGCGGTACAAAATATACCAGGTATATGTATAATATATGAGTCTAAATATTAATGACATACAATACGAAGGGATGAATGTCATGTAACAAGAATAATGTTAGATATGAATGTGGTTAATATGTAGGTCGAGGTCGAGTTAAGAAACGATGGACGGACTGCGTGGAAGATGACTTCAGTAAAGGAGTGACCATTGAGATGACGGCTGATAGGCGAGAATCGAAGAGGGACATGTTGTGCCGACCACACGTAAACTGAGACCAGGGCAGGGAAAAGATTAGTCATAATATTATAATACATGGGGCGTAGAACATGACGAGCGCGTGCTTGATCTTCCGCAGCGTGTTCTTAAAGGTCGCGGTGTCGAGGTGGCGCACGGACGACTCCTGCTCGGACCAGGGGACCTCGGGCGGCGGCGGCGGCGGCGGCTCCTGGGGAGACTATGGGAAAAAGACACTGAAAACTATATGTGTTTACCAGAAAATAAATTGATTAATATTGACATTTTATACGTTTAGAAACATCATCTATTCAAATAAAGGCCAATAAAACGGATAGACTTTGTTAAATAGAATCAGTAACATCAGATGATAGATTTTAAAATTACATAATGACTAATGAAGAACAATCTTCTCCTAAACCATATTGTTTTACTTTAAGCAAAATAATAACGAATTAAATATATGCAAAATAATACAATACAATCACGAAAAAATCCAAATTAACTTCCGATACAAGAAAGAAATGCCCATTGCAAAATAAAAAACATTTATGTCAGAAGTGGGATTCGAACCCACGCCCACAGATGTGGACTGCGACCTGAACGCAGCGCCTTAGACCGCTCGGCCATCCTGACCCTCCAGAAGGAACCCAAATAGTTGATTATGAATAGTTATAAGATTAATGAGAATTTAAAAAATATATATGATTAAAAATATACAAAAAATTTAAAAAAATATTTATGAGATTTTTGTTAACCCCCATATTAATTATCCTTGTTGGGGTTTATATTATCATGCCAATTAAATTTTAAATTGTAAACAATAAAAACTTTAAAATTATTTTTTCATTTAGCATGGCCATTTGAATACAAATAGACTTTATAATTGCCACCGATAATTAATATTATAAAACACTCGACTTTCAAATATTAAAGCATATTTCATACTTTTATAGTGAAATCTTTACTTCATATGATATAGTATGTCCTCACCTTAATAAATTCGATAATCTGTTCTTCTTGGCGAGCATGACCGGCGTCGTACTTATACTCCCCCTTACTAAAGTATTTCAATGTGGGGTAACCTTTGACCCCGAATCGAGAAGCTAAACTGGATTCCTGGGTGGCATCCACAGCCGCAAGCACACCGTTTATCTGTAACGTGATGCGTACGTTATATAATATAATTATATCGATCCTTGCTCATAACAACTCTATTATGCAATTCTCTGTAATGTTCAATATACATATATATTTTTCAATTACTTTTTCTTTTTTAATCTTAGTGGCTGCTTTCTCGAACTCAGGTTTAATTCTCTTACAATGACCACACCACGGCGCGTAGAATACCACGAGGGCGTGTTCAGCTTTAGATAGGACACTGTCAAATGTGCTCTCTGTAACAAACATAGATTTTTTATATACTCTTTTTTTTCATACAAAGTACTTTGTAGACGAATTTATGAGCATAAACTATTTTAAAACAAATTATTCAACCATATAAAAACATATCAAAAAATAAGATTACAACAGAGCCTGTAATTTTATGAGGATAAAGATATAATTTGACAACATGAATTTTATGCTAAACTCTATACAACATGCACTCAAAGGATACCTTTAAATTTCCTCAACAATTGTTGGAAAGGTTTCATGACGTGTGTATCATGAAAATATTATTTCTTAAACGTGGAACATTTTGACATTCATAATACAGAAGATTACGATTTAATGAAAAAGTTCCTACATGATTTCGCTATGAATTTTAAGCATTGTTTTCTTCGCATAAAAAATACACCATAATAAACAGAAATAAGGATGGAATTGTATACAATATAATCACTCATCAAATGGTATGTCTAATTTCAATGATCAATCATCAGTTACGACAAGGAACAATGTAAGGAAACTTTCAAGACTTATTCAAAAGTTTATAGAATTCGTAATCAATAGTCGATATTATTGTATTAAAAAATATTAAAGGACCAATGGGCTATGGATCGCAACATTACAATGTTTTACATACAAGTATAAGAAAATAAAATATATTTTTTGCAGGGCCAACATGTAGTTCTTATAATAAATAGTTCTATTCAAAATGAATGCAAAATTTCGCTGACTTTTTTTTCTTAACATTAAAAAAAAAAGTTATTTATTTACACACATACTTTATATTTTTGACTTAAATTCGCATTGCATATAAAATATCTAACGTTCGCATATTTTTACTTAACATGTTATTGCATTTATAGAATTAAGATATATTCTTTCAAAATCTACTAAAATATTTTTTTTCTCATATTGATTTTAATAATGTCTTCAAGTTTCATATATATTGTATTACCTCAGTGATTTAATAGTGCATTAATTACAAATATAAAAATCGCATTTCTTTTAATATAGGAATAGTTATAAGAAGAAGGTTAAATAGTACTTAATAAAACAAACAGTACAAAATAATCAATCACATTCAAAATATAAAATTATATTCACTAACATTTTTATACACAGACACATCTTTCAAGTTGCTTCTTAATGGATGAAACTTGTCAATTTAAATACTCACAATACAGTGAAACGATAGTAATTAAAACATTTTTAATTACTATCGTTTAAATAATTTCATGTACTGCTCACTATAACCATAGCACCATTCATCAGACCTCATATAGAGGCAAATTCTTAAAGAAACATATTGATTAACCTTAACAAAAATAATTTTAAAATACTACTACGTAACTTCTACATAACATTTCAATTTGACAATAGAAACATATACAACAAACATTTCATCTGTATACCTCTAGAGTATAGACTGAGAGCAAATTCAGTTGGAAGCATCTCAGATTCGCTGAATGCCAATGGGCCTTATTACCACAGTAAATCAGGTAAATTCTGAAATCGAAAGAGACTATATCACAATTTTAAGCCAACAAAAAAATATCGAAAACAGTACATATTCTCAAACTGTACAGTACAAATGATTAGATAACATTATGAAATGCTGAAAGACAAAGATTTCCCAAAGAACAATATAAAATTGAAAGAAACTAAATTTATGTAGCTTGAAAAAAACTTACACATTCATAGAAAAGCTGTAGTATTCTTACTAATACAACACATAAAAGATACAAAAGACTAAAAAATCCTTGATGTAGGTAAGTGATTTTGGATCATCATAATCTCAAAGATGTTCTTGATATTTCATACCAAATGATAATACAAGTTAAAAGTAAGCAAACGTCTAAATTAAATAAATATGTTTCTATGGAATTTAAACTTATTGCAAACGTTTTTTTCTTCTGCATAACAACACAAGATGCTGAACATAGAACCACAAGAACTATAGAACCATAGTTAAAACAAAATGGCTAACAATGTACATTGAATACATATGTAAACACAATTCGCACTTCCATATTTTTTTTTATAACATTAACATTATTATTATCCTAATAATTTCAACAAAAGAAAAAGACGAGACCAAATCTTCTAATACAATTAAATCTCTGACACAACATAGGACACAAAGCACACATTTTTTTAATGCAGATACAAATAGATCACAAGAATAACATAATTGATACTTGGGCATACATTTAAACAGGAAACTTAATATAACAAATAAAAACTTGAAAAAGTTTAAATGCATAATAATAATACAACAATGGTGTCGTAAAGTAGCAATTTAAATAGCAAATAATATTACCTGTTAAATGTATAACATCTGAATCAGTAGACCAACTTTCATCTACTGGTTCCTTTTTAACCATCTGCGACGTTGGGTCTCTCATGAAGTTTACAATTGCTTGATGTTTGTTGTCCCCATTATAAGGGAAACGATATTGACCTTTCCTGTTACACATAATTTTATAATTAGATCAACTGTATTAAGGTCAATACAAAAATACAATTTGAAAATGCATGACTATCATGATACACAGACATTGTAATTAAACATTTTCTATAAAAAAAAAATTAAATGCATATTGATTAAATATATGGCAAATAATTTAATTCAAACTTACTCAAAGAACAACAAAGTCGGGAAACCAGTGATGTTATACACTTGTCTTATCTTAGAGTTACCAGGTTTAGACACATCTATTGCAGCTAGGAATGCTTCTCCCTGAAAGACATCAAAAATTATTAAGAAACATTCAATTTCACTATTGCCAAAAAGAAGTGAAGTGTAATTGAGAAAATTATACTTAAGGAGTAGAAGATTTAATATAAACATCATATTAAATAATCAAAGCAACTTGGCTAGCCAGTGCTAATGTATTATCACATGTACCACTTGGTGACCCTTTTAGAACTCAAAACCTGTTTAACATAAACACATATAACTATGTCTATACAGTATTAAATAAGTAAGGATATACATATTAAATGAGTAAGGATGGGTAGATCCCACATTTCATGGACATACCACAAATAGTTACACAATTTAGCACTGACTGATTGAGTGCCTTATGTAAAGTTTAATATAATTTTTCATCAATATCTTAATTATATTGTTATAAGTGTTTAATAAAGCAAAGAAACAGAGTTTAATACTTGTTCATAATGTTCTTTCGTTTTTAAGAATACATATTTCGATTTTACATAGAACTTGGAAGTCATTTAGATTTCCATTGTTTGTGCAATAGTCGAAGCCCCTCAGAAAAGTACAAAGTACAAAACTTTTGTATAGAACTTGGCTGTGGTTTTTTACATTCATGCTTTTGATGGAGTATATTTTACTTCTATGGGCAATTTTTTTTAAACAACTTTTTTCCAATCACCTTTAATTCAGCTGCTGCAGCAACATAATCAGGCTTCAAAGATTTACAATAACCACACCATGGAGCATAGAACATGATCATTGCCTTTTTGTATGTAGCAATGCCTTTCTTGAGGAATTTGTTTAATGCCTGAAATTAGGAATATACAATTATATAATAATTAAAACAACTTGAAACAATGTTTTACATGTTATACAACAGTATTCAAATATTAACCCAACTTTATTGTTGCCTAGAGATTAAAAAATTAAAAAAAATAAAACATTTATCAACCAGAACTTTAAAATTAAGTATGTTGTATTTTTGCACTAATAAACATACATACAAATTTAATATATTTTATTCCATAATTGTTATAAGATTAAATAGCAAATGACCATTTTTTGTAAATCAAAATAGCTGCCATAAACACAAAACTAGTTCCAAGTTTAATTTACTAAAACATTTTTTGGTAGTTAGGTCATCTGTGTGAATTTGACAATAAAAGGCCAACAAAATCTTTAAAAAAAATCACATAAGCAAATTAAGTGATGTAACCATAGTGAAACAAAAAACTTAAACTTATTTTTAGTACAAGTAAATGAACTTTAATGTTATGTTATGGCTAAATTGTATATTACACACATTAAATATCTGATAAGAAAATATGTTTACATTCCTTAAATTAGTGCATATAGTTTCATTGTTTACTGATGTTGAATAGCCATAACCAATCACATAATTCTTGATAATTTCCCTACTTATATGGATTTATAACCTATTACATTTCATTTCACACAATTATATATACACTCGCCTCTGCATCAATAAGATGTATGATGTCTGTAGCGTTTGGATCCTCCTCCCATGGCAGATCCCCAGTTGGGTCTCTCAGGAAGTTCACCATAGCACTTACAGAAATACCACGGTCATAATCCTTATGGAATTCCCCATCCTTGTAATGTTTGAGTATATAGGACTTGTCAGATGGAACTTTCAACTTTTTACATAACTTCTTGCCATCACTAGAAAGCAGAAGAGATTGTTAATAATTAAGTAGTTGAATTCCAAATAAAACAATTTTTCATATTTACAATGATTTCAACTACTTAATAGTAAATGTTTTTTTGATAAGTGACAATTTGGTAATTGTATGTATATAACTTGAAAATTAAATATTCGCTACTGTTTCTACTCACCTGTTACTGCAGTCAATAGCTACCAATGTGGCTTGGCCCTTCATATTACCAGCAGATTCTTTAAATACATCCATAACGGACTGTGTAGCTTTTACATTATTGATATACAGAACCATTACATTTGTTTTGGTTCTCAACAACTTTTTAAACTCTTTAATGTCTTCTATATCGGTAATAGCAGAAGTTTTCTGCTTTTTTAACTGTGTCGATGTATGTATAAACAAACATATAAGGACTATTATCTAAAAATATACGCCAATTATTCATACAATTATTAATAAAATTGCAAAATTCTTGAGGGTATAAGAATAAAATCTATCGAACTTTAAATAACCATGTTACCTTAAAAATTTGTTGCCGCCACATGTTTACTTAACTATTTAAATAATATGACTATTAGTATATTTCAACAACTGATATATTTTAGTACATTATAATGTAAGTTTAAAATATTAAAACTTTATAAAAACTTTGATTGCACGACAAATTCAATCTATCAAAAAGTTTACACGGAAAACCGCATCAGCTTGAAGTTGAACTTGAAATTAGCAATGTGTGAGAAATATACAAACTGTCAAATGTCAAAAGCCCTAGGTAGCAGGTAACAAACAGTAACTGATGTCAATATAAATAATATCTTGAAGCCATATTAAAAATACATATAAATATATTTAAAAAAGCTCATGCAATATTTTTTAATGTGGTTTATCCGTTACACGAGGGAACCTTAGAGAGATTTATTTTTTGATTCCCTGGATTTTCGTTTTGAAATTTTATACTTTAAAATTTTATGAAAATCTTTGCAAGCCTTTCACTGAATATGTTTCATTTCATGTTATGCTTCACAATATTGTGTAATAAAATACAAAAACAGACACCCTTGAAATTTATAATAGCTATATGAAAACTACAATGTTACGAAAATTCTACCATTCTTATTCAAGAAGATCGCGAAGCTATTCACAATGTTGAAATGAGAACACCAAAGTATCGAAATCGAAGAGTTTCGAAAGAATAGGTATATTTAAATACAAAAATGCTTTTCGGATTCATTCAGGGTATTTTTAAATCCTGATGCAAAAAGAGGGGTGTTATAAGTTTGAAGTTGAGGTCTGTCTCTCTGCCTGATCCTCTGTATATGTATGTGTTTATCTGTCTGGTCAAAACGGATAGACTTATCCTTATCATGATTATTAGCACTTTATCAATTATGGCGTATGAGCACTCGATCAAGTCCTTCACTCGTGACAATATTTTTTAATTGACAATTTATTTGTAGGTTTTCCAAAATGTCTTTGAATTAACTTTAATTTTCACTTTTATTCTCCATTTTAACTAGAACCGCTGGCCGAATTAACTCTGTACTTCTTAATTTAAAACTATAAATTATTAGTACTTCACTTGTCTCGAGCGTTTCAGGCTCCGTATGATAAGCAAGTATGTTACCAATTGTATTTTTGTTATAGCTATTATTTAAAAAATATATTTAAGTATGGTCATATGACATTCTAACTCACGTTTCCTAGATGTCAAGACAATTTGCCCTTCACTTTTAATGCTATTTAAGTAACTAACCTTAGGGACGATTATAGATATTACAGTGAAGTAGATTTCTTTTCTAAATTGTGCTATACTTTTTGAAAACAAAATTTCTACGGCCAATTAGAGCATATGATGTCATCCCAAATTTTATGGACTTGTATAGTCAGAATGGTACATTTGCAGAATCCAAATTTCTTAAAATTACTATATGAAGCCTTTTGGAAGAAAGACTTATTTTATTTTTTATTGAATTAAAACAGAGGTTTTAATTGGAGAGCCTAACTTATATAATTTTTCTCTATATGTAGAATTTTCTTTTTGAAAAAAACACCTCAGAGGTGAAATGTAAATTGGACCTTAGTAACTAATTGATTATGTTTAGTGCCAATAATATTTCTTAATTTAATACAAGATAAATGAGTACCATTGTATACATTTTATAAAATTAATTAAGAGACAAAACCTCTTAGCTTTCCATGGATTCAACATGCGGGTGCTAGGTCCATCACTTTGCAGGGAGAAAAGCTTCAACAGTAACTGGGACTTGTGACCCAGGTATAGGTTTAAGGGGCCCCTGTGTAACGCCCCTATCTTACCTAATTTAAAAACTAGTAAACCTGACCATCCTAAAGGTTCATGTGGCTAGAACAATGACTTTATAACTTATTAACAGTATATTCAAATTGTAATCAAACCCGGGAAGTTCATACATAATATTTTATTTATAGCAAACCATAATTTCATTAAAGGTACATGTAGCATTAATAAAAAAAATAAGCAATTACAGAATCAAAAATATTATTAATAACAATTATACAAACACTAACAGACTATGTATACAAAATTCAGTCTTTAATTCTCAGTAGAATCATTAATATCGCCTATATCTATACCAGTGTCATCTGCTGTATCCTGCACCACTTCCTGAAAATAAAAAGGGAAAGTTGTCTAAAGCATTAATAATTTATTGCAATTTAATTAACAATGAACAAAGTAGAGTAAAAAAAGTATAACATAGATACTGGATTTTATTACTAAAATCCTTATTTCTTTTGTTTTTATATATCATAATCACTGAAATATCCAACCTTAAAGACATCAATAAATGCATGAGCCTCCTCGAGCATCTGCCTGTAGTGTACATTCTTTTCGAGCAATGACTCTCTTATTTTGTGAAGCCTCTCATTCTCTTGCAAAGCATCTTCTAACTCAATTCTAGAACCAAAAATAAAATCATAATATCGAGACTCAATTAGCATTAGTATATCCATTTTCAGTTCCATTTACAAAATGATTTTAATGATTTTTGTTAACAGGTTAAAATTAAATTTGTTGTTTATTTATTGCTTTTCTTAAGAAAAGCTTCCTCGAGTGCTGTAGACTAACAAAATCATATTAGGATTAGATAGGATATATACTAGGATATTTCACATGATTAAGTTCTAGAATTGAGGAAGTGATTTGTTGAAACACATAATCAAGTGTTAAAGTAATCAAACAGATCTATGACTATGTTTTAAGTTTGTTTATGAGAAGTATGGTTGAATTTATACTCACTAAGCCAAAGGGCTCTGAAAATAAACAAATGGGGAGTTCAAAAATTAAGAAATTGGTTCAAAACAAAAAGTGTGAACTTTGTAAACAATATAATAACCAAACAAAATGAATACTGATCTTCAAATGAGCTTAAATAGTGATTTAGTAAATGAGACAAAAACAGATCCATCATAAAAAGCATAATAGTAATAACATTTGAAAAAACAATATTGTAGAATTATTAAAATTTGTCTACAATGTTTTTTAATCATTTCTTATAGATAGCAATACTTACGGTTTAAGAGATTAATTATTTTAACCTATTATATTCTTATTTATCTATTTCATAGATAAATAAATATAGCATAAACATTTGATATACAGTTAATGTATTCTTAATAATAATGTATAGATATTGATATTCTTTACCTTTTCTTTTCCGCAAGTAAATTCCAGTATTTTTCTGAAGGCAAATCAGGACACATTTCTTCTGACAAACAAGCACCCAAGCTAACTTGAATTGTTTTTGACACCATTTCTTTTTTGTCTTTATTCCTGAGAACAAAAAAAGATGAAAGTGTTAAAATAATATTGAAATATAATTATACAATAAATGGGCAACTAAGAGAACACTATATGTTGTTTTGAAAAAAAAATAACAAACCTTGGTAAAAAATAGTCTGTAATATCTTTTTTTGATTTTCCATGAGTCTGATTATGGCTCGATGATGTTACTTCTAAGGATTTATGACCCACCAAACTGTCCTCAGCAGCCATCTGCAAATTGCGAAACAGCAGTATTTTATCGATAACATACGAGGGAGCCTTATGTCCGGCAGTGGACCTCATACGGCTAAGATGGAAAGAATACCATAAATTATTATACAAGTTGTTATATTTATTATAACGAACTTATAATATTAAACTATCTTTCACTTACACCCAATTAGAAAGGATTTTTTTTTTACATAAATATTTAATTACTTTAAGCTATAACACTTTTATGGAACTTACTTTTATTATTAAGATTATGATTTTTAATTCTACTTTTCACATATAATTTCACACTGAAGGTTATTCCAATTGATTTAATTAATTTACGTTATATTATTTAAAAAATTACAAACAATTTATTTCCATACTTCAACTTTCAAGCCGTTACGCCAGCACAGATAATAAAACTTAAAAGTAGGAAACGAACTATTACCTGTAAAGAAAAGTTATATAAATGTATTAAAATGTTTTCGGTATCAAAGAATGGGAAAGAACTTATTGTTAATTTTAACTTTACGATATACAATATCGATTATTTTGAAATTGATACTTCTTTGACGCTCTTTTACATTATAACAAACGGATTTTAATAGCAATTTAAATCAAGCGAGTCGAAATATACAGTTTTTGCACATTTTTATTGCGATGTGAGGATTTTTCATAATATCTTAGGATCATTAATAAAGTATGTTTGTGTGACAAACCGAGACACAAAATAGACGGATTGAGGTAAGACCAAAAAGCCATAAGACAACAAAACTAAGATTAAAACTCTAATTATTAAACTTACAAAATTATACACGTACCTTTTACTTTTCCTTTTGTTTTTTTATCTTTCTATATCTTTATACTTAATGAATTCCGACAATTATTTTAATTGGATATGATTTGTACCCTATATTTTTTCATAAAAATACGTTGTTTCCTTATGTTTGTTGGACTGAAAACAAATACATAGATATTCCATTTTGTGCATAAATACCGTTGGTCAGCGCTATATTGTTTTTTAAATATATAAATATTTATTTAAATTTAATGTTAAGGTAAGTGCTAAATGGTAACACTACAATTTCTCAATGTCAGAAAGGTCATTTGCTATCAGCTTGTTTCCTAAAACCACTTTAAAGTGACTCGAAAAAAATAAGTCATGCTATTGGCTATAATTTGGACTGAATTAATACTTCAGCTTTTTTAACCAACGGGATCTTATTATTTGTACTGTCACATAGAAATGGTATGAAGAGAATTCACCAACTATTTGAAGTTCATCTTCGGGTCATTTTAATGATAACTTTAGTCTGAGCCGGTGTCTCACGGATTTTCGACTTTTTACTTTACTAAGGAAATGTAAGTATTTTTAACCAATTGAGGTTAAATTAAATAAATTATTTATAAATACTAAAATTTTATTGCCGCAGTATAATATCTTTACCATGGGTCGTAAATTCGTTGTCGGTGGAAATTGGAAAATGAATGGTGACAGCAACCAGATAAATGAAATCATCAATAACTTGAAGAATGGATCCTTGGATCCCAATGCTGAGGTAGGTTAGTTCAGTGTTTGGATTGGGTTTATTTATAATTAAACATTATACGAACCTATTTAGAAAATTTTAACGCTCTCAATATTTCACATTTG
>DVQP01002486.1:0-12497 GCA_018231745.1 Danaus eresimus
TAAATTCTCTAATAACAATTTGTACTCGTTGATTAGGGCTTATGTAAGTTGTATAAAAGAATTACGTTTTAGATGTACCCAATAGATTGGTACAATTAACAAACATTTTGTTTGAATATTTTAATGGAAAATATATAGTTAAATACATTGTTTCTTATTTCAATTTAAACTATAAGCCGTTCATAACTTGTTGCATGAACTTACATCCATTCTCAACTCATGCTTTCACATAAAATATATAAATTACGAACATAATTAGAGAATGTATTATTCCCTACTGCTGTTGTTTAACTTGCCATCAAGTATCAATCCTGGTGCTATATTCTGTATGTAATCCCCGTCTTCATCATTTCCAATAGCCGTTAGCAGACGCACGCGACCGTTTCGCATTCTCCATAAAGCTTCCGCAATATTCCTTCCAACTCCACCACCGCAATGTTCACTCTTACATGGGTGTGTGCTTCCGTCTTGCTAAAAATGAAAATATATATATTACAAAACTAATATCAGTCTTATTATTCAAAAAATAAAATTTAAAATACCATAAGAATTCTCATTGGTATGGAATCCCTGTTTTATGTTCAAAGTCGTTAGATATAAAATGACGAAGGGATTTAACGAAACTTAAAGTTTAAAGAAAACGTAGTAAGTAACGTTAAACTTATGACAACATAAAACAAGTCGTATATTTTTAGTGCAAGCCGTCTGCAAAGTTAACATTTGAGCGTGATTTAAAAAGATTATTTTACTGCATGCAATTATTACGTGAACGGCAACCTTATTTAAAACATTACTTCGTTTATAATTTATAATGTTTTTTTCTTATTTTTCATACATTAACGGTCAACTGATTTTTTTAAATATGTATCAACAAAAAGGTTCGTTTGTAATGTTAATGACATTAAAGTGAATGATAGCATAGAGTTATTTGTAAAGAAATTCTGGAGCTGACAAGATAAGACTAGTCTTGATTAATTGCGATGCTCGGTAAGCCGACACCGCAAATCTAAGCTGGCCGAAATGTGAGCGCAACACATGCAGTGTCGCCACCTCAATGTCAATTACAAGCATCCGAGGTCTTAAACCGAACTGTTTGATTTAAGTAATTAGTTCTTCGTTATTCAATACCTGTTCAGAATGAAACAAAGCTCACTTATACCTATGATATTGGACTATTAGATACGTATCGAATAGTACATTGCGTCTGGCTTTGACGTGATTTTGACTGAACAACGCAACGTCTCCACTGTAAAGCTTTTGGGATATGAGAACGCATTTAATAAATACGGTTTCGTGCAAATATAGATAACTTACTAGCTAGATAGTGTCTGAGGCCCCTCGTGTTAAATTACCATTTCGCTATGTCTATGGTTGTATGTGCCGTTGACCGCAGCGATGGTATCAAACGCACGCGATACGGAGTGCGGCGGTATATTATGCAAGCTCCGTGGTTTTGCGCCCACTATAAATATTAATAATTTATGTGTACCATGCCACAATACTTTTATATAATTTTTAATAATTTTGAATGTGATGTAATTTTACATATTGTCATATAAGAGTTGTGATACTCAAATTGGAAGGGTGTGTGATATGTTTGGATTGAGAGATTATGACCTCTCTCTCATCCCTTTACAAAGCTTTTCGAATATAATTTTGTATAATAAAATGCTAATACGTTGCATTGTCTGTCTTTTATAAAACTGGTAACAATATCGCTTGCCGAATGGACGAATTCAACCACTTTACCCTCATTATAGCCGGTTTTCGCCGAGTCTAGCTAAACATTCGTATAAAGAGCTGTATTTTTGGTGTATTTTAAAAATATAATGAGCAAATTGTAAATTGGATTGCAGAAAAACAATCTATTTTTTTTAAATCAGTAACCCTTCTCCGGACGTTACTTTAACATCGTATTAAAGTACTTGAAGCGAAAAAGTTCTGTAAAAGCTATTTATATTTTCCTGTTTCGTTACAAACTTCCATATAAAAAAACATTAAAAGCTTCTGTGTTGACAGCTGGCGAAGTGATTGCACGACGTCTCTAGTCTGTAAATTTATATGGAATCTTAAATATCTCCGGTTTTCAGTAATACAACTTTAAAATGCATTTCTTGTCCGCGTTTCGTGAATGAGTTTTCTGACGTGCGTACGTGACTTGTAACATAGATGTCATTTCGTATGTCAGTTTATTATAATATTATTTTGTCTGCGAATTAAATTAATTCATAAATATAAGAGGTACTCTAAATTGGCTAGACATTTAAGTCAAAATATTCTTCTTGTGCATTTCAATATAAATAACAGATTACGTAAATTTATTATAATCTTAAAGACAAAATAACTTTGATATAACTTTTTGATTTTACTGAATTGATACATTCAAGAGAGTATAGTTAGAGAGATAGTATAGGAGTCCCTTAAATCTACACCTGGGTCGGAAGACCCAGGATCTGTTGAAGTTCCTGCAACGCGATGGACCCGGCAGCCGCACGGTGAATCAATGGAAAGCTGAGAAGTTTCGTATCATAATTTATCGAAAAGGGTCTTAAGTGGTAACCTCAGCTTTAATTATTGTATATTGACACCTTTACTTTGAAATTCACAAAATAGCACACCCACCGATGAATATATGATAAACAATTTTAAAAGTGTGTAGCTATAATGCAGGGTAAACAAAGGCTTCTCGTCCCAAAAATCCCATGGGGTCGTAACCGAATCTAAGGGTTAGGACAATAATAAGCTCATGGTCTGGATCTCAAGAGCGAGTAAGCTCCGAAAGAAGACGTACGACCTATTATTTTAACGTAACCTTAGTGATGTATTTTAAAAAATATTTTCATATCCCGAATCATTACAATAAAACGTTTACAATTTAAAACTGCTAAACTTTAACAAATATATTATATCAAATAATTTGTATAACAATAGTAAGGCTTACATCATTTGTATAGTTTATGAAATGACCTAAGTCCTATGAGGGAGATTTTATTTATATGGTAAAAAAAACGTACAACAACCGTTTCATCGTAATGTAGAATTGTGGCATCGTTATTAAGGAATACAGATTTATCAAAATTTTTATGACATTTGATATTTTTATACTATTATATTTAATTCCTATGGAAATTTCAGTTTCCGATATATTAATTAATACATTCTTTAATGAAAATAAACACAGGCAGCGCGGTGTAAGAACAGGCAATATTCTATATATATATATTCGCAAGTATGTGAAATGAAAAAAATATTTTTCGCTCATGATAGGTTCAAGTAGAAAACGAATAACTGCTTGTTTAGTTTGGCAAGGAAGAATCAAGGTCCGTACCTTATCCGTATTCGGATACATAATAGGGTGAAACAAATACTCATCAAGAAAAAACGTATTATGAATATTTACAATTAATTTTTATTGTACAGCGTATATACTTAGTAATTATATGAAATTGTTTTAATAGGATGTCAAACCTTAAAAAAAATCGTGAGTTTGTTGTGTTTCTTATATTTATTTATTTTTAAATTTATGCAATGGCTTCACACTGAAATTTGGTTCTTATAGATAAAAAAATCTGTAATACTTACATGACAGTTTATAATATAAATTAATATAAAAAAAATAATAAAAATAAAAATAATAAAACGTTGGCGTCGGCAAAATATTCCACGATTATGGTACGAATGAAGTCATAGCAAAAAAATAAATGTATACATATAAAAAATTATGAATAACCAACGGTCATTTCATAACTTCTTATAATTATACATGTGCTTCTAATATATATTAAATCTAGTTCAACCTTTCTGTTTGTTTGTCGAATATAAATTTTGGAAGGGCTGAATACAGTTTAAAAAATCTTTCACTGCTTTGTAGAAGAGATAATTGAAAAAAATACAAATAAGATTCAAAAAGCGAAAATATTCTTTAGGAAGCTTCTAGAAATAATCAACAATTTCGAATTGACTACATTGAAATCGATTTATATGTTATGTCTTGAAATCTATATTATTAAATTATGTATTGTTATATTCTTTTCAAATTGTGTGAAAATGTTTCGAAAAATGTTGTGAAAATGTTGTGAAAATGTTTGTGAAAAATGTTTGTTTGTTGTGAAAATGTTGTGAAAATGTTTCGAAAAATATTTCGAAATAACAAATTTTAAAACAAAGGACTCTTTCTGTTACAAAATGGCTTATAACATCATGAACACATTAATAGACATATGTTTATGACTAAACGGTACATTAACATTTAACTCTGTACTAAATACAAAACTCACGGCATCTGAGTCACACGGTTAGCATTGAAACGGTTTTTCCGATAAAATCCAGGATTTATACGGATACTTAGTTTATGAAAATTAATTAACTTGTTTAATTGCAACCAAAAATAAATTAACGTTATTCAAAGAGGTGATTAAAATGTAACAATTAGTAAAGCGTGATTTGATGTATATCCCTTTTCAGTGTACAATAAAAAAATCTATACTATCGTTACTCCAAAATATCTGTAACTTAAAAAAATTATCTTTTCATTAAAGCGAGACAGATTTGTGAGTTTTCTTTATTGTTATTACTAAATATAGATCTCGTAAAGTCTCGCTGGAAGAAATTTTCTTTAACAACATTTTACGGAAATCATAAAATCATTGCGGCTCAGAGTTCCAAGCGTAGCTTACGCAAACCATATAAAATATACTTATCACTCTTATTACTGAGTCTCTTTAACAATAAAAGGAAGTACTATATTTAAATATAAAAAATAGATTATTTCCATTTGTATTATTTTGAGGCGATTTTATTCAATCCAATTGAACGTCCAATCAATAAGGATTGAGTAAAATTTTTCTCGTTATACATTCTGCTAAACATAATTTATTGTAAAGCTAGAATTTACAGTTTTTGTAAATCCAGTTAAAAACTTTTGAGTGCTCTATGAAAAGTTTTTATGTAATATTTAGAGGAATTGAAAACGTACGTAAATGGAAAGCGTTAAAATCTAACTTTCGGTTTTCAGTTACACGAAACGTTTGGACGTTTTGAGTAACTGAGGTTAATACTATTGGGGAATTAGTTTATTATAATAGAAAAATTAAAATAACTACAATTTAACATAATAATGTTCGTTCAAGTATCTTTAAGGATTTTTAATTAACTGTTATTAATAAAATTACATATTATTTTTTATTTAATCGTATATATAAAAAAATATATTAATAATCTCATTTTAAAGAGGTATTAATCCATTAAAATGTATTGGATATTATTTTGGCATCAAACAGTTGGTTTTTCAATGCTTTTCTTTTGTGGGAGGGCGCTAGGGGGCGCGGTATCGAGCGTGGGCGCGCCGCCCCGCGCCACTGAAGCCCTAACAGGCAGTCTGACGACAGTCTCCGAGCGCGACGCCGCTTTCACAGCTCGCAGACTATCACAAGTGCATATGACAATACAAGTTTTATATTTCACATCACGTGCTATACTAGCGCCATCTTAAACTTAAATTTAAAATTTTTCCCAGTGACATTTATTATCGTTTCCGCCAAAACTTATTAAAAAAAAATTGTGCTGAATTGAAATGATTTGTGACGGCAGATAAGTGTTTGTCGAATATATTGGGTGGCGGCGGTACGTCTACGTCATGATTTTAGGTACGTGGTATGTAAGATTGGTGTAAGTTTGTTGAATAAGAGGCTTGGTGTCTTAGATAATTGCTGTAATTAAAATACAGTACTAAATATACCTACGTCTCAACCACTGGCTGCTTAAAATGACATAATGTTCACAAGAAAAAGATAAAATCATATAAAGACTATTCTTGGAATTAAAAAATTTAATACATTCATTGTTTTATGAACTTTTTCATTTATTAAAATATATAGACTCATAAAAATTGAGTAATGATTGTTATAAAATTAATTTACTCCATTATCTCTGCTGTTTAAAGAAATAAAATATATTATATAATCTTATAAATTATTTGTACGTAATAAATCACGAACGTCGATCTTAAACACAAGTCGTTTTAATTATTATGAATGGCAACGTCGCCATAATTGTTAATTGTAAGATAGCGCTGATGTTCTGAGACCATGAATTTCATTAAATATTTATAATAGAAATAATAAAGGAGTAACTGGGTTGTTTGGTTCAAATAAATTATATTCACCCTCAGGACAAGCCATCTAATGACCAAACTAAGGCTCTACGTCTTGGGGAAACCTTGAATTATTTGTTATTTCGTCAGGTTTTGAAACATTAATAGAGATTTAACGGAGTGCCTATAAATTTGAGGTGCGTTCTTGAATAAGGTTCTAGAAATTGGTCATTTACATTGTAATTACTTTGAAGTTTGATACGAATAACATAAAAGAAAGATTTCGATGTTTCATGTTTTTTTGGAGTGATGTCTTTAAGTTTTTGATACAAGCTTGACGTCTTAAAAATCAATTTAATATACATGTTGTCTATTTTATATTAATTACGTGTATATACACCAAATTTATTTGACGTTCAAGTTACGAAACAAATCATTTTGTACCTTTCTCGTTGATTCCCTAAATACTTTTTATGATATAGTTCACATTTAATGATTTAGTTCTTAGAACTCAACATGTTTACGAAAAAAGGACAGTGAGCTTCTTTTCTGTAAAAAAAAAAATACGCCTTTCCCGAACATTCGGTATAATGAAGAAGAAAATAAAACAATGTTTCTGTATTCGTTAAAGTGAATCACCGCTGTGTTTTTTCGTATCAAAGGTAGAGCTTACCTTATTTTATAATTATGCTTTGAATTTTAGTATTTTGCGTCGTGTTTCCAATTAGCCTCTAACCAAACATGTTCGTATAAGTATCCCTCTTAATTTTCCTAGTGTAGATCACACAAGTGTGTTTTGTGTGTTCTTTGTGTTCCAATAATAGGTATGCAAGCTCTACGTCATATCAATTAAATAATCAATGTTTATTATCTTTGAAATATACCGAAAAAGACCTTATTTTCTTCTACATTTTATTATAACACACAAAAAATACAACTTATATAGAATATAAAGTATCTGGACTTATTAATAAATTATTTAATCCATTCCTGAAATAAAACGATCTTTTCAGAAAACTTCGCTTGAGTATTGATGGTTTTTTTGTTATTAAAATGAGATAAATGATGTTGAAGGTTAATTGGACGTGAAATGTTTTAATGTGAAGCCATGCTCTACTCCCGATTAATTTCCTAAAACGCTTACGTATTCCGGAAAAAGGTTCTCTCTTGGGAACAAATCTTTACCTTTCTTTCTTTAGTATTCTGTAGTTGCTAAAAATATCTTGTGTGTATCTCTAAATGTCAGAGATAGCTTAGAAAGTTTCTATCATACAGATTACAGAAAAGAGATCAATAGTACGTTTTAATGTAATAAAAGAAATACTTTCAAACAAATAGTTCTACTTTTAATTAAAACGTTTTTATTATTATGGAAGTTTTTAAATTTTTATTGTGAGAGGTTTTTTTCAACAATAATAATTAATGATTAACAAGATCGTTAAAAAATGTCAATATGTGAATGTAATCTATCTTTTGTCATCGGCTGATAAAGGTCAATCGAATGACAGGTAGTGTCAATTAATCACCAGTGTCTCAGTCGGTGTCTTAAGACCAAGGTGAAAACTATACTAGAAGGACGTAAAATATCTCTTACATCGACTAGAAACGGATGTAACAATAGTTTAGATTTAAAAAGATATTCGAAATAACGTAATATATATATTCCTTTATGTCTTCTTTAGTTATAAGAAATATATAGTTATTTGGTATTGAATAACACTCTGCAGTTGACAGTTCAATAACACTGTTTTCTGTTCCGATATTAAATCGTTATATGCTTAGTACAACGTCATTACACACATAATAATAACGATATTAGTTCTCAATACTACAAATGTATTAAATTTACGTGTCATAATAATAAAGCATATATTTATATAATGTAACCGTTGTTATTATAGAAATAAAGGAAATTAAACTATCAAGGACATGACAAAATTATCTTATTGGCATCTCAAAAACTTGGCTCCACCCGTTATAGAATTCTAGTTTGTGTTTCGTTACAACAAACATTTTATTGGCGTTGTTAAAAAGCGTGTCAATAATAAATTATCGCAGAAGTGTCAATATAATTCGGAAGTTTAGTAACAACTTTACCTATACTGCTTTACACTTCACTGACAACATAAAGTTTATTTCTTACCATTTTGAAAATTTAAACTTAAATTTTCTGATTGGGAAATGTAACATTAAATGAAACTAAGATAAGATAAACTGCTTAATTTTAAATCCTACACAGACAGCGACCAAATTGTGAAGCAAGTACATTGTTATATTATATTATCTTTCTTAGCTACTTAAACAACGACTTGAGGATGAAGGGATTTCTTTCTGAATTATATAACACCTTAAGCGTCATAAAATTAACCCCATGGACCTCGCCGATAAACATCATGTTTAGGTTTTGTATTGAGGTTAAAACAAAATGGCCGCATATTATAAAATGCAGCTTTCACCTGACGGCCAACTATTAATGGAACAGTAATGGCGGCCCATTAATCTTCGATGTTGGCTTTTGATAAATTGTTAAATTTGTATTGGCTGGAAGTAAGAGATTTCTTCATTACAAGTGCTGTTTAATGTACAAAAAATATTAAAATATTTTGTCATTTATTAACTGCACATCTCCTGACTTTCATCGAGCAGATATTTTTTGTTATGGTTCAACTTATAGTCCTTAGTCTCTTTTTTCCCGAATTTTTGGACCCTCCCTCCGCTTTTGTAACGTTTTGTAGAAATCTAAATATTTTTTGCGTTAATAGCTACAACTGCCAGAAATATTTTAATATTTTTTTATAAGGAACTTATTAACTATACTTCTGGAAAAAGATTGAAACTATTCATTTAAGAAATTACACAATGGATAAGTATAAGTACGCTCAATTTTCTGGGACATCGGTTTTATGCATCTCTTGAGATTTGGCCAACGGAATCAAGCGAGCGGTCACAAAAAAAAACAATGTTATATTAGTCATTCTGATTTACAAAAATATGTGTATACGAAATTCATAGCCAGCTTAAGCAAAGTTGGAGTAAAAACAGAAACTACGATAAAAATCGATTTTTTCGAAATTTTAACAAGTGTCAGTTTATATTTAGTTATATATAATATAGATATTGGCGAGACAATGTATTTATGATGTTCTATAAAAGGTATTAATAAAAAAATATTTTTTATATGTTAATATATAAATTGTTCCCTCGTCGAATAAACTTCTACTTTCTCCTGCGTAACTTTTACTCTTACACTTATTATAACGAAGTTTCAGTTATTAATATTCAGTGAAACTTAATTTTAAGTTGCCATGTGTCCTATGTTACCTAACGTATGCACTTTAAACATCGTTTTCATATATTTCCAATCAAATTTCATACTTTGAAAGTATTTGCTGGACTGTGTGACGTGATTCTGTATTTAATAAATTGAATAAAAACATTATGCCAGCGATCCTCCCTAGAGTTTACAATTCTTAGAATATTGAATGTATGAATAAATAAATACAAAGTTACTTACTCTAGAGATACATACGTAACTAATAATTTGACGGATGAGCACTGGCATTGGTAGGATTAGATAATAGTGCTACATATACATTTAGAGAACCGAATATTAGATGTGCTATAAATTATTAATAATCAATTTCTCTTACTCTATCTAATTTGTATTTGTAACATAAGCAGTTTTATATGATTTTCGTTGTTTTTCCATCTGTCTTATTAGTTTTTAATTTTAAATTTATTAATATCAATTCCATTTCATACAAACATTTACTATAAATCCAATTATTTCTTTGGTACGTGAGACTCATCATCATGTTCAGTGTCGTTTCATCAGCCTAGAATTTTAAGAGGCAGGTAAAATATTATTCTACGAGAGTTGTCACATTTTACTGACAGGTTTTCAGTCACTCCGTACTTCATTTCTTCCTTAGCGAAAATGGCAAGAGAAAGCGAAGATTTATAAAAAAAATAATTTGTATACATACGCCGTGGGATACATTTGAATTAATTTAATCACAACAATTTGTTGTAATGAAAAAAAATAAATAATTGTTATTTCGGAAACGGACGTAAAACTATCTGTTTACGTAACATTTCATGTTGGGAAATCGTTGACAGCAAAAATCCACTTAAGTGGAGAAAGAAGACAGATCCACGGGGTTTTATGCACTTATTGTTGTTTTAAACTGCAGTTACTGGCGTTCAATTCACGTGTGTAAGCTAGACTGATGCTGTATCACCTCCTTGCTTCAGTTACTCCTAATTTATGCCTAAAGCTAAACGTCTCTGATTCCATTTTTCCCCTTTATTTTTATGGTTCCTGGTGAAACAACACATTTTTAGCAGCTATTTCTTGTGTGCATGTGAGATCAAGTGAAATCTCCTTTAGGGATATAAAGACAAGCGTAAATTTCTACGTAATTACATATTTTAGGTAACAAAAAACTATTTACATACGACAAAAGCTATTTATAATGAGGATTAATAATAAACACAAAATATACGAAATATACAATCAATATCAACTAAATGTTAAATAGTTATATTTCATATTCAAATATTATAATAATTAATTTAATTAGCGCAACCTTTCGGTTAGTTAGATTTTAACTTTTTTATTTTAGTTTATCGATTCACTCATAGGTTCATCTCTGTTTTGTTTTTGTTTTGTGTTAAATTCTCAACGTTTTTATTGTATTTTTCCTTCGTAACGTTTTTATTATTTTACATTAAGTTTAAAATTATGAAATTCCCTTTTTACTTTCTGGTCATTATAATATTTTTTACAGCTGCAATTTATATCGAAGTTTATTGTTAATTACATACTTTAAGGCACTTCAGAAATTTAATAGCTCTTAAAAGTGCAAAATTAAAAAAAAATGTATGTATATAAAATATGATTACGTTATTGATATTGTTTACAAAATATTTTATACATACAATTAAATGTTCTTAAATAATACAAAAATTGTTATTATAAATTCAGATAGTACATAAAACTAGTCATTTTTTTTGTCATTTTTTGGTTAACTGACACTTTGATCGTCATATAAAAAAATCGAGAGTTAAGTATTACATTCATGAAATTTAATACAGCATATTATTGTAGGTTATTTAATAAGAAACGGGAAACTCTTTGTAATGTAGTGTGAGGATTCAAACTTGTGCTAAGCGTATCGAAACAAAGAAAGAAATCAATATTCTGTTTGAGGATCTTTAGTCCACAATTATCTTGTAGAATACTACTTAGTCGACGTAATAACGCCGACAATAAACCAAAGAAAATATTCGGAACATAATCGAATTAGTAAATTTTATAATAAAAATTAAGAACAACTTTATTCTTTTTTTTATTAATTCAATACCTCAAAAAATTACAGCTTCTATGTTATTTAATGAAAACTATAATATATTATATTTATTTAGATTAATACTTTGCTTTTGTTAAAAATCTATCAGATTACACATATATCTTTCGAATTTTCTCGACTATAATATAAGTAGGATTCATGATTCCTTTTTATGTCTTTGACCTATTTTCCTTATTGAAATTATGATTTCGGTGTGCCCCAGTGGCCAAAAAAATTTGTCTGATATTTCTGTCATTAGCATTAAATGTTATCAAATTCCGTAAGGTGATTACAAATTAAAGAGGTCGTAAATTGAAAAAAACGATTTTTTGTATGAGCTATGCGGAATTTATGAAAAATATAATGTAGAGCCCGAGGACAATTCCCTGTGATAGTATATATAGCAATTATTATTGAAGTGTAGCTGCAAAAACTTGATTATTTAAAACATATGGGTATCAAAATTATAAGTTTCGGAAAATCCTATGAAACATTTTGTTTTATATTATTTACGGAAAAACAACAATAATTCTACATCTAATATACATTTTCATGTTAACAATGTTAAAAATTATAATTGGTTCGTTCGAATATTTGAGAATTATTCTTGAAATTGAGCCCAGTTGGTATTTTTGTGTGAACAAAAAAAAAGATCGAAGATATTTTGATACGGGTAAATTGAGGTCCACTAAAAAATTAACCACGATGGATTTATATATCCCCTTAGAAAACGCGTGAATGTTAAATTTTCGTGTAATCTTTCTCGTGAGAGTTTGAAGATAGTTTTAATATTAAATATTTTACATTTTCTATGTTTTATGTATAAACGTTCGAATTATGTATGTACACATATAGTAATTGAGGATATAGCAAACATATCCCAAAACATATTATTGTAACTTTAAAAAAATAATATAATTTTTATATTAAAAAATCAAAAGCAATATATGAATCTGAAGAAGTATAGAAGTAAAGTACACTATTCGAAGCCAAGACATATTTTGGCTGCCAGCCACGTTATGATTCCTTAAGTTTCATCGTGGAAACTTATTTAA
>DVQP01002487.1:0-12495 GCA_018231745.1 Danaus eresimus
TATCTTTCACCATCAAAAACAATAGAGGAAAACGACCTTCAGTCACTTTTCTCGTGGCGCGTCCAAGCGATGCGTCCACATCTCACACATTCATTACCAAAGTAATTTGCTTGTTTTTTTTTTATGCTTTCTATTTCGCTACGTTTACTTGGATGTCGTGTTCGAACGCCTTTCATATTGACTTAATTAAGTTCTGGCTATTGTGTAAAGTTAATTGCTATTTTAACTGAAATGCATAATTTAATACAAACTTGCGATTCCATGCTACATTCGCCGGCAGCGTTCTGGATAACGATAATCAATTATTTCTTTACCTCGGTTCTATTTATTTATTCGATGAAAGATAATGAGTTAAGCTTGTTATGAAATAGCATTATTATTTTGTATAAAATATTCGTAAACTGATTTAATACTTTGTCATGCAACTGTTGACATGCAAACTAAGGTTTTAACCTTTAAATGTTATATTAGAAATTAAAGTAAGATTTTTAGATACAGAAATATATTATGTAATATATTAAATAACAAGAAACCGTTCGTTTTTTTTTCGAACAAAGCCAAGTTGCTTGGAGTTCACGTGGGTAGAACAGAGATGTCATCCATCTGTCAATCTTTTCAGACATTTTGTTATGATCGCTAACCGCCAAAAACCGCCATGTTTTTATAAAAAGCAAGATGGCGGCCACAATTTAAAAACTATCTTTATGAGAGCACATTATTGATTAATGCCATTTAATAAGTATACCCGCATCACCTGTCAACTAAATACATCAATAAAACGTCTAAGTCGTGGGGAATTAAAACTACCAGAGATAATTCGTGTAGCAACACAAACATGCGGGCAGATACTTATTGCAATTATGGGAAAAAGTTATCAAGCTACTATTTAATTTCCTTCATTTTGAATCGTCCCGCTAGATTAAAAAAATATTGTTTATAATGAAATGAAACATAACCAACTGTTGGCTCTATCAATTAATTAAAAGATTTTTTTGTCCAAATCATCTGTGTTATCTCTTTATCATAATTAAGTTCGGCTTTAAATTTTTTTTCATTCGATGTGTGTTAATTGTACCAATTTCAAAAATCATCAATTTATATCGAACACTTGAAAACTGTTTCATGACATTCATTTTTGTGTTGAAAAGCATAGGTTTTGCTATAAGAAAATATACCATGTGGGAATACCTGTAGGGCATATTTTTATACCCCAGAGGCCCCACCTGAGGTGAATGTATCACCGACCGCGTGGAGGCGTCAAGGTCACTCCGGTTTTTTGACACGTCGTAATATAAATAGTGGCAAATCGAACCATCACGTACCTAGCGCGTTGCTTTTGTTATTTGCATACTTTTGACCAGGAAATAATTGGTGCGTACACCGGATAGGTCCAGGGTCGAAAAACATTAGTTAAATCAAATTTATTTCCTATTATATTAATAAAATATTTCGCTGCATTATTCAACGGATTGTATATTAAAAATTAATATTTATATTTTCTATAATGAATCACTAATAATGTCGGATGACTTATTTGACATTTGACCTTGGCTATTCTAAATAATATTTACAATTTATAATTATTATTTTTCCAATTAAGATTTCTCATTATATCGATATTAGGTATATCGATTAGAATGAAATCACTTCGTCTTCGCCATCATTAAATTATATGTGGTATAACATATATTAATATATCATTTCAATGAAATGCGATATCCTCTCAGTGTACGCGAGTCATGATTGATGATTCCTTAATCAAAAAGGTCTCCGACCTCAGCTCGTATATAGAAGATAGCTTATGACTTCATATGTTTTAAATAAAATATGCAATAATAATAGTTACACAAACTAGATTATTCAAAAGTCTTTTAAAATATCATTGATTAAATATTATAATATACGATATATACTATCATATTTTACACATAAAAAGTAATGCCGACATTTATGTGTATCGAGAATAATTAAGCTGGTTCTTCGTTAGAATAATATTACTTAAATCCAAACCCTATAAGCAGCTGGCGTTTTAATATGAAGGGCGTAAAATACATTTGTGAGCGTGATTTTGCAACCCTACCCGTAATACCTAACGCTAAATCTCACCCCATATTTTTGACTCATAGCTCGTTACATAAGAAAAACAGTATGTTCTGAGATGTTTTGAACGGTAAAATTTTTACGAATATATTTGTTTAACAAAGCTTTTATGTGATTTGAAAGTTTTTCTTACACATTTTATGGTATAGATCTAGGAAGGCAGTGCGGATGTGCGGTCGAGTGCCTGTCACAGTAGACTGCGCACGCGCAGCCACAGCCGCTGTTAGCTCTGTCCTATTATCTCCCTTTACCCGGTCGCTGTAACTAAGAGATGTATTACACAACCTTGGCCACACCATAAAAGTCTATAGTTTTATCTCCCAATCATTACAGTGATGGTAAAGTTAAAGCAAATATCCTAGAACCCAACAAGGTATTTATTCTTGGTGATTACTACTATTGCATTAAAAGTAGTGTTTTTATCGACAAAATAAATCGAATACTACAAATTTTTGAACGGCGGGAAAGATTCTTAAAATTGAAATCTTATTATGAGACATAAAACAATGCCTCGTCTGTATTAACAAATAACATTGCTGTTAATTTTTTGTCCGCAACACTAATTCATTTATCTCGCCGAGGGCATCTGTTGTATCGCAAGGTAGGTTCAAACAAAGTTGGCTTTGTTGACTGATGGAATGGTGAACCACTGTTTGACACGCCATTATAATCTTTACAGCGTATTAAATAAGTACTAATATTAGTTTGTTTTCGTCTTCTACATCCTGGATCATCAGATCAATGTTCTAAATCTGCTAATCATAACGGAATCACGAAGATCTGTTGTATTGTCATCTTTTTTTTGTTTCAATAAGCGTTTTCATGTTAACTCAGAATTAATGTTTTATTACATTCCGAGACCAGTATGCCAACCGATCGTTAAAAACTAACATTTGACATTGTTCAATGTAATTACGTGACAAGATGTATAGGCGTTAAATTATATCACTAGGAAAAGAACCGAGCTATTGTAAAGGAAACACGCCTACGCGATTCGCATAACAGGCGTAACTCGGCAACTTCCTCGAGCTGTGATTGTTTTGATATTAATTACTAATATTATTACAGAATAATTCTGCTGTTTTAGAAACAAAAAAAAAAAAACAATTTTATTAAAACACTTCTTATTAGACTTAAAGTGAAGAGACCAAGAAGTTATTGATTAATGATTATTAAAGGGTTTTAAAGTTTTAAGTGAAATTGAAAAACTAATATAGATGTTAACTGGGGAAAGTATAATATAATTTTTCTTCAGCCTTAAATGATATGTGGAATCTCGTTGATGACTCGATGGTATCTTATGGCAACGAACTCAATGTTTACGTACACATTATGTCTTATTTCCTTTGGACGTTAGCGGGATTTATCGACGGATGAAAGGCTTGTTCTATTTTAAGCTTTTGTCTATGCATGTTACACATTGAGGAATTCTAAACCTTAAGCTTATAATGCAAAAAAAAGTAGACTTGATTTTACAAAAACAAAATAAAATATTAAATTCACACGTTTTTATCTTATAACGTTCAAATACAAATGATATCGAACATTTCGTTCTGATTGTATGTATTCTGGATGTTAACCACTTCATACGTCACCACCTCCTAATTATATTAGATTAAAGTAATTCATCTTTCAATGATATAAATGTACTCTATATCAGAACAAATTTAAATGTCCCGATCTTTTAACTTGAATCATTAAATGTCGCCTTACTCATACACGCTCTAATGATAAAAACACTCTCCAGACTTCAAAGAAAATAACACTATAAAAAATAATGATCTGCCGTTGTGGAAAACAGACCGACAAAATGCAAATAATTCTCATCACGGCCATTTCATCCAATCATGTATTAAAATGTCTGACTGAATACCTTTTTACCAACATCAATTGCGCTCTTGTAACTAGTTGTAGCGAAAAGACTTCAATATTTTGACGTCTTATTTTATGATGTTACACGGCTAGATTATGAATCATCAACTCTGTAACTAATTGTCCTTCATAGACATTGTTATATAAATCATAATGATATGTCGATATGCAATATAACTATACATATTCCATTAAATCTTTAAAAAGCTACATTTATGAATTCAATTATTCATTATGTGCGCTACATGTATGAGTAATGCTGCGCAAATATTTCGCTACGTTGCATTTGTGTGCTTGTGTGATTTGAGTCAACATAATACGATAATTTCGGTTGGCTGGCCTTGATCGCTGTGCATCGCTGCAAGGCTTGGCATTCATCTTATCGTGTGTTGAACTGTTCTATATCAATCGAGCAGCCACGGATCTAAATTCAGTCAGCCACGAATATCGACAGGGTATTTATAAAACTTATAGAAGTCCGAAACGTCGATGTATACAGTCACGGTCCGAGTTTAAAGCGTACGTTTAAAATCGGTCGAATAATAGTCATTCGCAAGTTTTAAATACATTCCTCCGTGTCTGTGTGTGTCTGTATAGTTGTTTGCATGTGTATCATGATATACGAGGCAGTAGTCAAGGTCGACAATGTCATTGTACTAGCCAGACGCGAACGCAAGTTGTGTCAGTGTGTGAAAAACTGACACGACTTGCATGCTTTGTGTGTGGTTGAGCTATTGAAGTAATCTTATCATATAGGTCACCTTACACTGTTGATTATAAATACACATTGATTATATATAGGCATGAACACGAGTATTATAATGTTATGAGTGTTTCAAGAGATATTTATCGATAGGAAAGCAACATTTTTGTGCTATAGAATTTTTTAAAGATTACTAATCACATATTTCTTCTTCTCTTTCAATATAACTATTCAATAACCTTTTGTTTCTAATTATTTACGAGGTGACATTTTGAATAGAAATTTAAAACATCATCAGCCTATCGGTGCCCACTGCTGAGCAAAGGCCTCTTCTCACGTGGAGAAGGTTTAGACGGGTTGGCGATTTCAAACTTATAATTCGAAATTATAAGTCTTTGTTTCCTCACGATGTTTTCAGTCACCGTCTGTCAGTGGTGTCTAAATACTCTTAGAAAGTACACATGACTAGGAAAAATCCCATTGGTACTGACCAGGTTTCGAACCCGCGAACTCATGCATGAGAGGCGGTACTTTAATCTCCAGGCCACCACGACCTATTAAAAAGATATCACACCGTCATATTATGCTAATGTACACCAATAAGAATCTTTATATATGACAAACAAATATGAAGTAACTAAAATAAAATGGTTAATTGTAATAAGGTTCGCTAATTACCGAATGTTTGGTGACGGTTTCTATAATTTTCTTTGTTGCAAGTACATACATAACATAAACATAACATATGTGCCCTAAAATAGATATGAATGTAGGGATAACACATCAATGGTGTTGTGAGGCGTAGCAGCTATCAAATGTCTGACGTAAATGGAGTCAGTTGTTTACAGTACCGCCTCAGGTTATTTACATCGGGGTCACAGACACGACGAAGGAGACTGTCCAATCGTTATATTTAATATGTAATACCACTACTACCTACCAGTACCTGCTATGCGAACCGGCGAGCGTTGCAACGACAATGACCCCCTTTGACATCACGAGGTCGTTTATGCAATAGCTAAGTGGGTGAGCTCAAGCAATAGCGCAGAATTTTGAGACGATTTAGCAAGGCCGTGCCAACGAAGCTTCAATAACAGAATGTTAATACATTTATTGTTATACTGATGTTTTTATCCCTTATCGTCCACCAAACTTTTATCTGATTTGAATGTGATACCGTATTATCATCGTCATTTGGTTTGTAAGGTCAACGATCCGTTTACGTGGCTGTTTGCAATGAAACGAATAAAAAGCATTTCTCATAATTAATTTCATAAAGTGTTTGCTTTATTACACATGTCTAGAAATTGTGGTACTTATTGGCAAGTAGAGGGAATGTCTAGTTTCCAGTGAAAGTGAAAAGTTGTTACACAGCGATACAAACAAACGTCTCATTAAAACGTATTTTCTCTTCAACAATAGACAACACGTAAGAACATGCAAAGAACTTTTGGAGATACATATCAGCATTTCTAAACGCCATGCTCGATGTTTCCGCTGTAACTGAATTCATGGAAACAATATTTAACTCGGATTGTTTTGAAAGTTTTATTGAATATAGAAGACAATTCTATTCAATTATTACAAAACTTGGGCTTAAAACTCGAGTATAAAGAAGATGGATGTTACAGAGTATCTATTTATATCTGGTCCGGCCATAAACAGCCTGCGCCAGGAAACCGGTCAGCCGGGCGGAGGAATGCTCTTGCTCTCGCTAACTAAGCCCGCGATCACTGCTTCGGAACGATTGCAAATGTGTTAACAATGTATTTGTTTTACGTCCGCAGATAAATTATATGTAAGTTTATTTTTGTTACTTATAAAATACATTTGATAATTGTAAATAAATACCTCGAATGTTTTAAACTACAATGAGCTGTTTCGAAACGTCATGTGAATATATTGTAAATTAAATTTTGTGAATTCAGAGCGCGAAGTGTTTACCTACAAGCTAAAATTATGTAACTCTCAACATTCCGAGAACAGATTGCAACTTGAATATATAAAGATTGTGTAAACTATAATCACGTCTAGGAAATGATGGTTAATTTGAAGTTAATATAAGAATAAATGCCGTGAATGGAAAGTTCGGTGGGGGTGTAGGGGTTTGCAGCGTCATGAGAGCTTTATCAATCATCTGACAATGTTCGTTATTGTTGCCTACCACAACCCTTCAAGGGATTTTAATGTCTACCCCTTAAAGGGCTCCCGTTACTCATATTTCAACACTAATGCGTACATCGGTTTTTTGATCCATTTCACAAAAATCCGTTGAGTAATAAAATCCATGGAAAAAATAGGCAGTCATTCAGTTGGATTCATTATAGAATGTAAAAAGGAGGGAAAGACTGATAAATTTTCTTAACTAAAGTTAAGATATAATTCGTGTTTATCGAGATTCAGTCGTTATTGAGTAAACGGAGGGCGGGCGACCTTCCTCGGAGCGTGGGCTGAGCCCATGACACACTTCACCAGTTCCACTACCAGCGATTATTTCTGTTCCACATTATTCATAACAATTTGTCACCTACCAATCATCAGTATTGGAGGTGTCAGATCATAGAGAAATCAGATTTAATTCTTAGTATTTTAAATGATGGCTTGAATGCACATCCTTAACAGGGCCTCTTGGATTTTTTTATAATTGTTAAAGCTTGATGTTTTTTCGTGTTAGTCACGAAGTGAGGTAGCTTGGTAATGACTTATATAAGAAGTATATTTTTTACATGTTCTTAATAAAATGTTTTTTATACAACCATATCAGAAATTACATCTGATATATTTATAACTTACTGGCAGAGAAATTTAAGTCGTATAATCCGTCATTAATCTTTACTCAAAAAAATTGCGTTGTAGATAAAACGGAATTTAAAATATCTTTAAAAATAAAATTAAAATGCAACAAAATTAATTAATAAAATCAAGTTCATAATAAACTAATCAGTGTTCATATTATGTGTTGAATTCGTCGAAAACAAAGGCGTTCTTTGTCGGCCGATAACCGTTTCGTATTCAGCTTATCTCACTGATATTCGGTCACTGACCCCGTAACGTTCCCGGATGGCTTGACACAATAAACTACAAAACATAATTTTCTTGCGAAGATTTATTGATTGTTATACTCCAAATTGCATAAGCGCGTTCTAATTTACTGCCCCCGATTTGTCACGAGCTGAAATATTTTTAGACTGCTTAATAATATTTTTAATTTGCTCCACTTTATTTCCTTCATTATTTGACACAAAGACTACGGTAAATTTATGCATGTATTGTTTCAAACAGAGCGTTTTCCTGTATTGATCTAGACCTTTTAGCTTCTGACACGTTCATGACCTATAAAACATAATGTTTTTAGATTACTCAACAGCATGTTTTCCTTAAACAATAGTTTGACATAAAGTCATATTAATTTTGAAACCAACATGAAATAAATTCCATTTTAATAATACGTCAAAGTACGTGATAATAAAAGGCACATCAAAATCGACCTAGTGTCTTCGTTTACGATAAAATTCTTTATCAGTTGAATAACAAAGAGTCGTTGACCCAGTTGGTGGCAAGTTTGTCTTAATTAGCCCTTATGTCGACCGCTCGTTCGATATCACATTTACGTCAACTAAATATGCCTTGACCCACTTTAAAGCTAAGTCTAATAATTCATAGAAGCGATTAGTAAGTAAATACTTCTGTTGTGAGTAAACGTATACCAGTAAACGGTATTGTCAGAGTATAAGTTCATAGTGCAAGCAAGGTGTCAAGGCCGTGCTGATAGTTGCTGCGGTGTCAACGGCTGCAGCGCTATAGTAGTAACTTAACGAGGTCGGGTTTCACGAAACAAGGGCACATAGACAAAGTTTATTTCTAGCAGACTGTTTTAACACATGTAATATATCGTTTCATTCGAGCAAGAAAACAACCATTTCACATCTTCAGCTTACTTTTTTGTTCGTCTATTCATTCAGCTGTCGGAGGTTTTAAACATCAGGAAACTCGACTGCGTTAATTCTAATTATACCCCCCTTCTTTGACTATTTACTCGTTCCCATGTTTACTCGAAAAGGCGTACTGGCGTGGGTGCCGGCTGCTGTACTAAATTAGGGAATAGAGAGAGACAAAAGACGTGACCAACCGTTTAGCGCTTGATAAAAAGAGAAGCTCGAAGTAATCTGGCACTCGGAATACCATTGCTCTGTGTGCAGTGTGATATTGGAGAGTTATGGCATATCCATTACCGTCATATGTACTTAGGTGTACGTTATAAGTGATGACCACTTTCTAGTTTACGATATGAGTGACGAAATGTTTAGGAACAATATTGTCATCGTACGCACTTTATCGTCTTTTACTAAGCATTTTTATTTATAAATTGTCTAAAAGCTTTCACAGGCCAACTCATAAACAGATTGTTGTATTTAGGTTTGAAAGCATTGTAATGCAATAGGTGGAATGTTAAAATTGTCATTTTCTAAACGTCCTTGCAATCGGTTCTGATATTATTTTAAACGTAGTGATTCACTGAACGGGGGCACGTGACTAATTGTAAGTAATATATGTCTAAGTTTCCACGGTAGCGTGTGACGTGAAAATGTTGATTTTCACCGCACGCGATTTCTATTTCAATCCAATTTTCCCGGCGCTTGGAGAAACCAATCGCTCTAGTTGAGCCGGCTCCGGCCCACATCTCTTGCTAGAAAGTATTGTAGAAAGTAATAACTTGGTCCGAGATCCGCCCAAGCGATGCACCGATCACCTGTAACTTTTTATGCGTAATTCCTTTTTTGCTCAACTGATTCTTCTCATCGTTCTATACGCACCATTTGTTTGAGAAACATCAGTAAATATATCGTTACTATGTAGGTTTACTTTCGCCGCGCCCGAATTTTAACGAGGTGTGCCATAGCTTGTGCAATACCTAATTTTGGGTAACTTTCACTTACTAGTAGTCACTTACGCGTTGTGCCTGCGAAATTATTGCGTCGCCTGTACCCGAGGTCAGAGTGAAAGTTCGTATTGTTCAATCGACATCGCTTTCTAAGTCATAGTTGCAAAAAACACTAATATCATAAACAACTATTGACATCCCGAAAATGTATACAAATTATCACGAGGAATAATAACTCCTTAATTTGTAGGAAAGAATATAGGAATATGAAAAAGCATATTATGCGCCTTCGAAAGACAACCATTAAGTTCTGTCTAGATTTCTATTTTTTATGCTAAATTGATTTTATATAATAGTAGTATGGACTTGTGTACCGTTTTTACTAGCAGCGGTAATTTTCCCACGCGTCCACATAATGACAAATTAATTCATTTCCGTGGGAGAAGAACAACTCAAAGTAATATTAGTCAATATTTCATGAGTATATTTTAAACCCAAATAAGCCGTTAGTTTTACTTATTTTTCTAATAGATGAGCTTATATTTTATTTAAGCCTAGCTTGACATATTTCATTTAATATGAATATGTATGGAACAAATATTTTTGATTGTTATTGAAACTTATATTTTAAGATTTCGTATCGTTTTCACGTGGATAATTTAATAGTTTTTTATGAATTTCTCGAAGTTCTTTTTCAATCCCAGAACATATCAATAATCCCTCTTATATTTTAGTGTAAATAGTTACCACAACAGTGTATTTATATATTTTAATAAATTGTTAGTTCCTTTTAGAGTTCAAACTTAGTTTGTTATTTCACAGTATATAAGTATAGCGTACGAATATAATAATAAACTATAAATAATGTTTAAACCCTTATATATTACAGAATCGTCTTGTCTTAGTCCAAAAAGTAGTTTTTAAGAATATTATTCTATAAAACTATCTCTAGAAGTTACATAATAAACTTATCAAATATTTTTAATTCAAGTATAAAATGGTGGTAATTTTTTCTTAATCTATTTAAGTATGGAAGAGCAATTTACATAAATTTTAAGTGAAAATATAACATGATATTAAAAAATATTAGAGTATGAATAATGTAAAATCCTAGACAGCAACATAGCATAGATGCGGTTAACAAAGCAACTATCGTCTTGGTTCGCTCTATTTGTAGCTACACGCCAACATAGGTATTACTTCAGAGAACACCTTAAGAAGTCAGTTAAGTACAATCGCGTGAGAGGAAAAACTTGTTATTATTAGGTAGTAGGGAATCGCGAGCTTGCTTCGAACTCAGATGCTATCATAAATAATGTGGCGGTGAGCGTTGGAGGGGGAAGGGGGGGCACTGGTGTGCTGCGGTGGTAGGGGGGATACGTAAGAGTCAAGGCCGCACGCTGCCCCCGGTCGTCGCTCGCGTCCCACTTGTCGCTCATAGTGTCCTCTCGCTCCTAACAGCGAGTCGACTCGATGATGGCCGAGGCGAGACGAACTAGACCTTCTATGCGCCCGCGCAGAACAGCTGGGACGTAACAACATAACACACTGACTCGGTCATCCGTGCATTCAACCTCTGATTGGCTTTCTTTTTCATGAACACCCATTTGTTAGTTGATTATTTATTACAATTACGATGTGACTTTGAATATTTGATTGATTGAACAGCTACTGGATTTTTAATCTGGTTCTTGTTTACTTAACGCTTGTATAATTTTCTTGCCTAGTAGTCTCGGTTTTGAGATTTATTGAACGTGTGATGGAATTTAGAAATAAAATTGTCGATCACTGCATACGTATACACAATAATATGTTGTAAGTTTTACATTGCAATTTGTCATTTTGTTATTCTTGAGGTGTATTACTAATGTTAATGTCGAACGCAATTACTACAGTCATATTAAAGCATAGCTTGACCGCTGAATAAAACCAACCAGTTTCCACCATCTTGGACACTTTCACCGCGTCCGATGAGACGTTGCGTCATTATAACCCACTAAATATTATCTAATGCTACCTTTTGCACCTTCGAGGCCTCCTTATGTATTATAACAAAACCGAAAAAAAAAATTATGTAGTTATAACAATTACAAATCTTAGTGTTTGGTTCTAGTGTCTGCAAGGTAATAAGTATAAATAAATCGGCTAATAGAATTGACATTAATAGATGCTATGATCTAAGGTTGCTTTTGACTGGCTCAAATCCCACGTGGAACTTGTATTTTTGGCATCGTTGTTTTATCGGGTTATACAACACGAGTACTTAAAGGCCACCGACCTTCATCTAATATGCTAAATAAATCTTTAAAATTTATTAAAATTAACATTACAAGTTTTGCCATTTATTTACTTTTATGATTGCTTATACGTGTTAAAATTATAGCGATTCTGTTACAATTCCAGACTTGATTGCTATTAAATAACATTTAATGTTCAGTAACTTACTTTATTTTATTGAGTTTCGTCTGAGTGATTAACAGTCGTTGATTAAATTTCCATTGCGCATCACATACATAAATGTACATTGAATACCAAAATGATGTGCCAGAAGTCATTAGTATGCGGACGGGGACACTAGCCACCTTTTGTTTGGACAGGAAACGACCAAAATGGTGCCGAAAATTACTTGTACGTATTTATTCCGTCAACATCTCGAAGAAAAAACGTCACCTCGAATATAAAAATGAAAAGTTATGATCTTCACTCGTCCGCCGGCTCGATGAAATGAGCGCAAAATGTATGCAAATTTTATAGGCTCCAATTTTAGACGCTCTTGACATCCAGTGCATATTACTAAATACATTTAAGGCACAAACAAATGTGGGGAAATCAACTTTAAGAACTATATGAGTATAAATAGACAGTTATAATTCAATGTTTAAATCTCTTTTTTCAGGACGCGAGGAGTTGTCACCGGCGTCTAGCGTGAACGGCTGCA
>DVQP01002488.1:0-12492 GCA_018231745.1 Danaus eresimus
GAAAATAAAACCTTAACTAAACCGTAACTCGTAATCAAGAAAAAAACAAACGTAACGTAACCTGTATTTGGTACTTACGTAAATCGGATAAAAAAAATACCGTAAAACGATAACTGTGTGTTTAAACTAAAACCTAACCTAAAAGATTACTTATGTAGATAACAATTATTTACAGGTATTAAATACAACAAAATAAAAAAAGTGTTAATTATTGCTAAATTATTGGAAACTATCCTTAAAAGAAACAATACTATAAAGAAAACAATGATACCTATTTATAATTAATTATCTACATCAAAACTAAAAAAAATAATTGTGAAATTATTAGAACCTGAAACAAAATATCCTTAAAACAGAATCAAATAGTATTTAAAAAGGATTATTACACGACGATAAAACGACGCAAAAACAAATAACGTTGCATTTAACCACTCAGAAAGGAGCTGACCGCGCGAGTGAGACGCGGGGCAAGATACCTCCTAGTGCTACACCCCTCTCCCTGCGTCCCTCGCAAGCAACACCCCTCGTCCTTGCAGCGTCATGGTTTTGCACATCATGCGGCGCGGCTAAATTTTATATCAGTGTTATTTTAAAATTGTCATATCTTCTAAGATGTTCATCGAAATTAAGTGATGTCAAAGACAATTTTTTTCCAATAAAATACTCTTAATCAACATCACATTTATTTCCACAAAGATTAATATTATTACGTTGATACAACTCTTAACTAATTTGGACCAAATTTGATTACCATGACAACGGTTCTAGCGAGCTAATCTTAAATGATAGACTTATACTGTCGCGGACATTTTTTAGATCATTTCAAGAGAAATAATTCTTTCATACATATATTTTTGGTATATTGTACCGTTATCGCAGCGCACGCAACGGAAGCCCTCAAGGATGAATAATTTTCCCCGTTTTCTTCACATTTTCCATTATTTCTTCGCTCCTAATAGTTGCAGCGTGATGTTATATATCCTAAAGCCTTCCTCGATAAATGGTCTATTCAATACAAAAAGAATTTTTAAATTCGAACCAGTAGTTCCTGAGATTAGCGCTTTCAAACAAACAAACAAACTCTTCAGCTTTATATATTAGTTTAGATTAGGAAAGACCACAACAACATCTTATAAATATATAAGTTGGTAAAGAGGATAATCCATAACATATAGAATACCTAGTGTATTTTACAAAATCCAATGTAAATGACTAGATATGTTAGTACAAAGGATTCCATCTCAAATCTTCTTTAGTTAATTAACGAATCAGATAATAAAGCTGTAGCTTGACTTAACTATAGTCAGGAAGTGAAATGAATATACAAGCAAATTATTCTGAAGTACGTTTTAGTTTTAGTCACGTCTATAACAGTGTCATAATTACTATAGTTGTGGTAGATGACAAGTTTGTGTGAATTGTTGATGTAATAATTAAAAATCCAGTCAAGTGTTCCAGGTAAAAAGTATGCTTGTTTGAGGTTACACAAAACATTACCAGATAATTTTTAGTAAAATGCTAGAATGGTTTCTGATTTATAAAGTTGTACTTATGTAATTAATTTTGTTTTTATATAATATAATGTACTACTACGGGACCGACATAACAATGTGACACAATCAAAGTGGAAGTAATAAGTTCAAGGAACAATAAATAATATAAACTACATCAAAATGTTATGTAATAAATACAAAATTCATAACTATATCAAAGGGGTTATCAATTATCTGATTTATTGCAATTATTGATAAATGAGAAAACACTGATAATAATAGGTTTAATTATATTTATATTGCATAATATCTATTCTATGGTTTTAGATACAGTATCCAAATGCTTTAATTTGTGGTCTTCGAGATTTGGTCTTGCTTCATAAGTACAAATAGTAACACCATGCCTATGTCCCGGCGTCCATTCGCCTTTTAATCCAATGTAGTATATTTTTGTACTTTCTGCACCAAAGTTATTGGGAAAATGCATAGTCAAGTGTGATACAGACGAGAATGTGACAATTCTGAAAAAAAAACAAAATTATTCTATTTTTTATATAGTTTTAGAACACATAGAATGAACAGTGTAAGTATTGAGAACCATGTTGGATATGGCAATTACTTTTTTTTATTTCAATTCTGCCAATAACTGTTGGATAAAAATATTACATTAAGCAATAGTTAAAATTAATTTATATTAATTTTAATATATAAATGATTAAGATTGTTACCTTAAAAGGTAAACAAGGTTTAATTATTTTCCTCTACTGCAGACCATACCATTTGGTTACATGAGTTGTAATGAGATTATCGCAATGACTAATTCAGAGCTAATTATTTTACAGTTTTAAATAATAGTTTTTTGACTTAAAACATTTAAAAGTTTATTAATTGAACCAGAATTATAAAATTATATACATAATTTTATAATGCCTTATATAATCTAATCCCTTGACGTAAAAAATAAATCAACTTTTTCTAATATTATTGTGATAAGTACTTAAGTTAAAGGATAATACTTACTTAGGACTGTACTCAACAATGCCTTCACTATCCTTTTGCAAATCAAACACTTGATCAGGTTCCAAAGAAACATCATCAAAAGTCATATTGGGTTTGTTTTTGAAGCTGAAAAAAATATACATGTATAAAAATATTAGACTTAAAATAATTATAATATTTCTAATGAAATTTTAATAAAAACTGTATTCAGTTCACTTTTTTAATTATGGCTTTAATAGTTATCTTACAGCCTTAATTTAGAAGGATGTGCTTCAGTTTCCTCTGAAGCTATTCTTATGCCTTTCAATTTGACATTGCCTGTGAATGGAATATTAAATAATAACTCCTCATCAGCATCACTTTCGACGTACTGAAATAAAATTGATTTCTATTAATTATATTTAAGTTGAAAATCTTATTTGTTTTAGAGAATGCTATGCCATGTATCAAACAAAAAGGAACTTGTGATAGATCATATTCTAAGCATGTATCTGTCTTTGAGATAACATACAAACTTACATGTATTCTATCTAGACGATTATTCCATGCCTTAAATACTGTTTTTCCAGCTCCATCAACACTTTCATTGAGGCATTGGAGATTTTCTTTATCAATTTTTTCAAAAAGATTATATTGCAGACCTAGCTCATCTGAACTTCCGTGGTCGTGATCGTGTCCATGGCAATGACTATGAGGCATGGCAATCAAAATTTACACTTGCTTCGACTAAAAACAAATATATAATAATAAATATATACACATCTTTATTATGGAAATATCGTACATAGATCGATCGATCTAAACACCCTATTATTTTTTTAAAGGTCCCAAAAGAATGATGATTCAGCGATTTTTTGTAATAAAATAGTGAAAATCCATTCGAACTAACCATAAATATTATTTAGAGTATCAGTATTTTCTACAATTTTAATTATAACAGATAGTAACAGAAATAATTTAATTTAAACTTTTAGTGGCAATACAAGGCTTTAAGAAATTCCAATTTTACCAATCACAAGTTGGAGTCTGAATAACGAACAATGACAACTGAAAACTATTGAAAAACACAATTGAATTAAATGATTTTGACAAGTGTGACATTTTAACACCTCTACATATTCTTATAAGTGAAAAAATCTTATCTTGATTCTTGGCATTAAAGTCATATGTCATATTCTATTCTATTGCCTATGCTTAGGCATTAAAGTGCTTGGCATTTAAATCATACACCTAGGCTGTCGTATTTTCTCGATATCATATTGACTAAATATACTGTTAACATTTTTTCACACGGATAAATACTGCATTTCAAATATATATTACTAAAATTTACTTTTCAATTTAATATATTACTTTCGAAAATTATAATAATTTTGTTAAATACATTTTATTTCACAGAGTCAATTTTATTTGTCATGGTTACTTTTTGGTTTTTAAACATAAATCGAGTACTGACAAATTTTCAAAGTAAAATTGTAGAAGTTCTTCTAACTTTTAATTAATTAAGCTTCTAGTAGAAATATTTAAATTATCAAAATGTTAATAAATTTATTTCTGATATAAAAATATTTAAAAAAATATATATTTTTTAAGTTTTCTAAAAGTTTTATTTAATTAATGATTAGCGTCAATACAAAATATATGGTAATAATCATTTACACCTTGTAACAACTGACAACATTCAGTCTATGGTGATTAACGTTGTCAATGTCGAAACTTGATTAAATTTGATTCTTGTGGTTTCGAGTTCGACTAGCTTTGTGCAGCTCTGTACTAACTTGTAATCTATCTTATAGATAACGTTATTAATGTCAAATGTTTTTTACTTTGTAAAAAATAAAAAGTTAAATATGTCATTGCTAACTAATTTCAGTATTACTTTCTTTATTGTTAGTTTATTGATATCTTTCATTAGTTGCGCTGACAATAATGTTGCTAATGAAAATGAACCCGAAAGTATTACAAAAATAGGACAAGGGGTCGGTCATGTTATGAATATTAATTACTGGTTTGTATCTATGAGACATACACAAATAATTACATTAGTTAAGAACAAATTAGATTATAAATTTAAGATACCTATTAACCTTTTCTTGTACTGTTTTAGTTACTCATGTGGATACAGAAAAGTTTTTGAAGACTATGCAGGAATAATACAACAAAAATATCCAGAAATTTCTGTTATTGGTGCAAATTATGACCCTCCAGGAATTAACATGTATCTGTCTAGATTGATTGTAAGTAGTTCTGCTTTGTACAGATTGCATTAATTATACAGAGAATTAAAATAACGTGATTATTTTCTTTACGTAAGTGCTCATTATAATATGTTTAAACAAGACATCATTTATAAATAGTTTTTAGAAGTAGAATAAGAATAAATTTAGTTTAAATTGTATGGACTTTATCTGATAGAACATTAAATGAAAGTGATTTCTTTAAATAACAATACCAATATCAATTACAAATCTTAACTGGATGGAATAGAGGATTGTTAATATTAAATTTTGGAGCACAGAAAGTAATAATTCTATCAACATTTGATAAAATTTTGTAGACAATTTTAATAAAACCTTGTAGGTTTATGTTGATTTAACTCAATTTGTTTAATATTATTACAGGGGTTTGGCAAAATGATTTTAATCATGTGCATCTTGAGTGGTGTCAATATTTTCGCTTGGTTAAACAAACCACAACCTACCTGGTGGAGTTGGTGCCTTGAGAACAAGTTATATGCTTGTATGATGATGTTTTTCTTGGCCAACATGATTGAAGGTCAACTAGTGTCATCTGGTGCATTTGAAATATCTCTTAACAATATCCCCCTATGGTCCAAATTAGAAACTGGGAGAATTCCACAACCACCCGAACTATTTCAGATTATTGACAACACATTACAGTTCTCAAAAATGGATATGAGTAATAACTTTGCAATAAATTAATATAAAAAGAAATATGCTTTATATTCTGTGGCATTTTTTTAGATGTACATAAATCTATATCTGTATAACTTTAAGAATATTAGTAAAAAAAAAAGGTTTTTTTTAATAACAGCATATTCTCTTTATTTCAAATAAAAATTGTTACAGCTGGCCATAGTTCAAAATAAAGTAATATAACATGTATTGTGTACATATTATTTGAATTTTGTAAATAAAAACAATGTTTTGTTGACCTTAATTTCAATTGGAATTAATTATCTTATTCACTCTACTAGGAAAACTCAAAGACAATTTTACAAACAAATGTCAGCAGCTTGAACTTTAATTGCTGTTAATTTTGAGAGTATACCAAAATTCTAGAATATCGATAAAAATTATTCTTCAAAACTTTAAAATAGTTTTAGAAGCTAAGTTGGTTTTAAAATATTTTGCTTTTAGCTCATAATTTACATGCACAAATCAACAATGTTCTGAAAACTAGAGAGGGATGAGAAATGTTGATGTTGGTGTCAAATTATATTATTAACAAAAATGTTAATGCATTCATAATATATATTATGACCTGTTCGAAGTGTGCCTCCTAAGCTCAAAAACCCATAGATATTCAGAAAACGTTATTACAAAATTTCTATCTTACGAATATTCGTCTAAATAATTACTTCAGTAGCATAGATGACGTTCAGGTGACATAACTACTATACGTATACTTTTTTTTTTATAATATGGCCTCCATTTATTATACAAGTTGAGTGTGACACATTGGACAGGCGTGTCTTAGTACGAGCTCGTGTTGTTGGGCTTGAGATTCGCATCGATTACACGACCACGTGGTGTGTGATATCAATGGGCGACCGGATACGACGCAACCCGGGAACGAGCTTGAACATCCAGGACACGATGACACCCTGAGTATAACAGAATAATATTACAAATGACCTTCCCTGTACAGATTATATAATATTAAAAGTAAAACCTTATTTAACGAGAAAAGTTGATTTCAGCATAGATTATAAACATTATATAGTTATCTACCTAGTGTTCTATCATATCAATGATTAAACGGGAAGAATCTCTAGTTACCAAATACAATAGTTTTCACTTTAATATGTTATATTTTTTAAATATTAGCTCTTACCTTAAGCTTGTACTTTCAGTACTAAATCTATTAATTGTCAGGTTGTGTTAATATTTATTTTTAATTTAAAGTGAAAGGTATTTTCTATAATTTAGTTTTTCATATGAAATCGGTATTTAGTTAACCCAGCGGACATTACACTAAATTGATAGTCTTGTTCAACAAACTGATTTTAGCAATTAGTCAACTAATTGCTTAAATCAGTTTGTTACTATCAATAGTTAATGGAAATGAAATAATATTATAATGTTCCTTAAGTTAACAATTTACTATGGCTAAATGTACGTTGTAATGTATATTAATGTTATTTAGGTTACATTCATTTCTCTTCATACCATCCTGATAACAACGCTTCGTATCAAATGCAAATATCAGGACGAATCTGAGTAAACAATCTTTATCTCGCTCTTCGAAACATAAATAAATAATATTGAAGTGTGTTTTAATTTAATCAAGAGCTTTTATTGAAATATGTTATGTGTATGTATGTGAATTTTAACGGGTAATTTAATTGCGATATATATGAAAAATGATTTTATTTGTCTATTTGTTCCGAATAATACCTTGAACCCCAAATTTGAAGATGATTTCGCGTGCAGGTAGGTCGTGTAGAGGGTAACTTCGGCTTATTTTTATCCGACTTCTTTAAATAGAAGGAAGTTCTCAATTCGGCTACTAATTTGTTACGCTATTAGGCCTTTAATTATGAAGATTTCAGAAATTATTGTTTATATGAATTGTCCTTAGCTAGTTCCGTTTATAAATCCATCCATCAGGTGAAGGAGTCGTCTTGAAATCGGACGAAATCTTGTGATTATGATAACGCTTAATGTTTGTTTTAAAATGTTGTCAAAGACGCAGGCAGCAACTAGTCTTAAGTATGTTTACGTAATAATATCTCTGTTAATTTGTTGTCGTCGTGAGCTTAGATAAAGTATAACATATACATATATAGTTGTGAACTCTGTGATATCTATATAATGACCATACACACGAAATATTGTCTACTTCTCTTCTTTGTAATTATAAGATTATTACAAAAACTTGTTTCGGAGTAACAAAACTTACCAATCTGGTATATTCATTTGACAATGAGGGCATTCTATTTTGTTGGACTTGGCATCCTTTGGTTTACATCGGCTGAATATTTCAATGGCGATTGTCTCGAACACCTCCGGCTGTACAGACGATATAAAGTTACCTTAATAAAATAAAATAAAATTATTTATTACTTATCAATAATCTGCTACACTTACGTCTAATGCTTCAAGTTTTATCAACGCTTTTGAGCAAAGGTCGAAAGCCCTCGCTTGTAATGCTATGGCTGCAATCGTACACCAGGCCTGTTGACATACAATGAGCGGTTTTGATTATTGTTTTATATAAACAATTCTTAGTTGTTGTTAAAGCTGCTGTACTGATATTTATTGAATATAAATGAAGACATTAAAATATGTAAGAACACTTAATGTTAATAAATACTAGATATGTATTAAACTATAAAAATTATTTTGCTTTAACTTCATCAGGAAACTTAGCTGTCGTTAATCTTATGATTAGATGATTGTGAAAAAAACAATGTTACTTAATTTGAAGGTAGACGAAGAATGTTAATAAAATTAGTTATATTTGTGACTTAAAGACACTACTGGCCTGTAAGTGCTGGGCCTCGTTTAGTGCTGGCAGGACGTCCATCAGACGGGCGGCGAGACGGAGGGCGGCGGGTCCTCCGCCCCCCGCAGCCGACGCCGCGGCACAGAACCAGTGCTGAGCTCGAGCTGCACGCCAGCACGAACCAGCCTCACGACTCTTACCACCGTCTGTGTACATCATACAAGGAAACAGCGAGATTACATTGAAGCGTAATCTATGTTAAATTTTAGAAATTAAAAAAAATTGACGCGCCACCTTAAAGATGTTCTTAACGAACGAATCGAATGTTCTAGAATGTTCTTGATATTTAGCTGTCCGCGCCATCTTGTGTCGAGTGGGCGAACCATTAACTTATTAACGTTTACTAGAACATTCCTACTGTCAATATTTGTAAACAAGATTATTATATATTTCAATAATTGCCTATATAATTACCGACTGCTTGTTGGCTGTACAGATGTCCAGCTAGAACATATAGTTTTTTGATTCGTAACGGTGAAGACGCTTTAGCCGCTTCCGCATTCGCCATCTGAAATGTTATGCATCATTAGATACTTATAAAGAGACCTTATATGATAAAAATAATCAACATTTACTTGAAACGCCATAGCGGCTGCTTGTAGTGTGCGACCGGATTCTTTTAGTTGCGCTATAGATTGTATGGAAGGCTCTTGAATGCTGTCTATTTTTTTGTCGACGCTGGACCTATTTTCCTATATATTGGATTTATTAACCACTTATTATTTAATTATTTATTTATAGATAATTAGATAATTTTCATTTCACAAAGAAATTTACTCGTTCCACCTTAGTGTGTCTCGGGCTTCCTGATATCAGTTTTGATAGGGATTCATTGTCTTCCAACGCCATATAACATTTCTTGAGGCCGTCCATGTTGTTTGACATATTGTAATATTCAATTGCGCTTGTCCTGACATGAAAAAATAAGTTACAATGCTGTTTACAGACAAAGTAAAGGATTTTTTAGGCTTATTTATCTTATTATTATAAATATGATAAAAACATTGACACCCGGCTAATGAGACCTTAACACCTGTAAATTTGTTTTAATTATAGTTATTCCGTTTAACCAGTGTCGCAGTTATCCAGGTGTTAATATGTTTCATTTACAGAAGTTTCCATTAATAGAAGCCAGAATACTGGCTATGTGAGTTGTAAAGATGCGATTAATAAACAAAAGGTTTTTTATACATATGTATATAGTACAAACAAAAGGAAATTATATGTATCAATTATAAAAAATCAATTTTTACAAATAAAATTCCGCATGATATAGCAAAATTGAAATTGGAGATGTTTGAGACTTAAAACCACTTACATAGTTAACAATATGATAAGTAACTAAGTAATAACTAACAAGACAATTTAACACCAGTTAAAGAGGTTAATTCATATAAAATTCACAAGTATTCAGTTACAGGGGAAACTATCATGATAAATAATGAGGAACTTCCTACAGATATAGAAGTTTTCTTGATTCTGACCTGACCTAACCCGACTCCTGGGTATGTGCTCAAATCATGAAGCCTCTTTGCTTTTCCAGGTCTCACTTAGCCAATGTAAAAATATCAATGTAAATATTTATATATGAAGAACTATCCCATATATATTAATTTTATTTCCTTTAAAATATTTAATAATTTCCTATGTATCGTACAAACCAGTTTTGTCTGTCAATATAATAATCGCCAATGTTGCTGTACGCTTGTTTAACTTGAGCCTCCGTTGTTGTGACTGACATCTTTAAGAGTTCCACCACACGGAACCAATGTCCCAAACGCTTTCGTAAAGCGATAGCCAGATCACTGAAACGTACAAAAATATGTTTAATATTCATTGATTGTGTTCTTTTTTTCGTGACAAAGCGACATATATATGTATTTAAGACTATAATTCAATATGGCGTTAAATATTTTGCATTTCGGTCCCACAAAAAAAAAATACTTTCACTGGATATAATACAAATAATTTAGTATTTCGTTGTTAGTTTTAATAGAAGTCTGTTATTACTACACGCTATACAGTATTAATCTGACCGCCTGTCTTCGTCGTGGTAAATCTGTTCTGCGGCATCGAAGTCTTTGAAGTATGCCAGTATATCCGCCTTCTTGAGAGCGGCGGAGTGAAGACCGTTGAGCCTTCTAACTGCTCTCACCCCGGCGTAGTCGTTTCGCCTAACGAACGCAGCCTCCGCAGTCTCCAAAGATGATGTATCCAACTTCTTCAACGCAGCCTCAGCTAATAGTAACCTGATATTATTTTATAATAATGATTGAACCAGATCATGCCAAAATAATTTATATAGCTATATCACATGAAACTTTGCACGTGTTGATGATTATTTAATTATATATTATACATATAGTATATATGTAACATATGCCTCAATATTGTATTAATGTTCAATATATTAATAGAATTATTATATGTATAAGTATTCAATTGATAAATGACATTTTAAGCAAAATGTAGTACGAACTCCCGTAGTTAAATTGTTATAAATGGTAGTGGACAAGTTTACTTGAGTTGATTTTGAAATATATTATATTCTTAAAGTTTAAATAAAACGTTTTTCATCCTGCTACGAATAAAATTTTCATATCCCCTGTATGTGATATCGTTTGCTGTAAAGCAACTGTAACATTGGATTTATGTTGTCAGAAAATAATATAAAATGCGTATAATGCGAAAACCATAATCGCACTTAAATAGGTACACTCGATAATCTTAGACGTCATGATATTTTTAAAGTAATTTGTCCTTGTGTCGAAAATAAAATTGTTATAACTAACATAAATTAAAAATGTAATAAAACCTCCGACCATATAAGAAACATGAAGTGAACCCGTCAAGGCAAATTCATGGGTTTACTAAAAGGCAGTCCAGGGTTACGTCTCATAGCATCGAGTCCTAACAGCAGACCAGCTCAGTGCTTCCAGATGACATTAGTGTTTCAATTGTCAGATCCCGCATATGCTTGCAAGCAACCTGAGCGTGTAACATTCCCATCACACCTAACAAACGATCTGATTACCTTGAAGACCGGAACCGATTTCCACCAAACATAGCTAAGAACACTCTCGACGGGTATACTTTTCAAACAAAAAACCGCAATTAAATCTGATCATCCGTTTGGGAGCTACATTGCCTCAGACAGACACATACACACAGAGACACGTCAAACTTATTACACCCCGTCGTTTTTGCGTCGGGGGTTACCATAGATGCGAATAAGCAATGCTTACCGTACCCATATAACAACTTAACCTACATTGGTTAATTCTCACTTACATACTATTAATCATACATTACGCTAACGAATGTTTAATTGTTTATAGACATTTAATAATATGTCATTTGATTCACGATTTGGTGAAATTGTTAAAAGTGCCAGTGCATATTTTCCATACAAGTAATCTCAATTATGATATACAAATCACGTTTTGTATGCAGGAACTGTTTGTGTGTGTGTGCAAAAAAACTTGTGAAGGACCAAAAACAAAAAGAGGCGTTGACGATTTTCAACATTATTACAAAGGAGTGTATCACGAAATTATAGATAATATAAACGAGTGCCGCAGTCGTTATAAAAATTTTAAGGACTCTATTTTTTTCAAATTGCTTGCTAAGGAAAATTATGCTTCGTATTATTGTAAATATTCAGACGAACAGGTCGTCAATAATCAGATGTATTGAAACCATAAGAAATATTTGATCTCATCCAAAAGTTACATACAAATAAGTTAACAGCCATTTTTGCTGAAGTTTAGAAATAAGCAAAATTAATTTTAATGACTACAGTGAGTAACGAGTCAAATGAACGATCATTTCCTCATCTAAAAAGAATTCAAACACACATGGCCAAAATAGACTCACAGATTTACGTCTAATAGCAATTGAGAAAAAACTTATGCCTGTTCTGAAACGATCTTTTTTAATAAAAGATAAGCGCGTTGAATTAGTTTATAAACAGTAAGGGGTTATTTATTGATGTGCGCAAAGTGAGCGTACCTAACGCCCCACGGCCTTTATAAAGGCCACTTTGTATATCATTTAAGAGACTTGTTTTACTATCATGAGATCTAAGATTTTCGCGAGTCATTTAAATAAATACCTTATATATTTTCGGATTTACTACGCGATTTTTTATTACTTTATAAACTAAATAATCCCGACGATTCGGTTACTTTCCAGCTACCGTGATCACGGGCAGAAGAGATGTGGGCACTTCATCTGCCCGTGATCACGA